>SKCR01039898.1:0-81760 GCA_019454045.1 Zanthoxylum bungeanum
GGATTCAATATTAAATTCAACTAGTAATACGGCCTGTTGACCATATACTAATTGAAATGGCGTGACCGAGTACTTGTTCGCGGTAAGTTTGGCGTGACTGATTATGAAATGGAATGATTCTTCCATTGGACTGATTAAGACTATTCCTATCCATGCTCCTTTCGTCGTGCTAGATCCATCAAAATACATCGTCCATGGTTTCAAACTACATTCATCTAATTCCATTTCCATTTCTCTAATGGTACTCAAACATGGGTGATCAGCTAAGAAATCTGCCAAGGCCTGATTTTTTACAGCTTTTTGAGGTTCATGCCGTATATCGAATTCTGATAATGATAATGACCAGAAACCAACTCTTTGATGCAAAATATGACGAGAGAACATGTACTTTATTATATTAACTTTAGTAATTAAGTACACTGTAATCGGCCTAAGGTAGGCTCGCAATTTAGTACATGTAAAATATAAAGCCAAACACAATTTCTCCATTGGAGAATAATTACATTCATATTTCAGCAATTGTCTGCTGATATAATAGATGGCTCTTTCGACGTCCATGTCATCATCTTGCGCGATCATCCCAGCTATGGATTGCTCTTCGGCTGATATATATAACTTCATTGGCCGTCCTGGCACAGGGGGTACCATCACCGGCGGTTGTGATAAATATTTCTTCAGGCTCTCGAAAGACGAACTCGTCCTTATCCTTTAGCCTCAACAGAGACCAGAACACTTTAGTTTTTCCTGCACAGTTAGAGATAAATCTTCTTAAGAAATTAATTTGTCCTAGAAATCTTTGCAACTCTTTCTTATTTCGGGGTGGTTTGGCTTCAGTGATTGCCCGAGATTTATTGGTATCAATCTCAATTCCCCGCTGGTGTACTAGAAAACCCAGGAAATTTCCTGCACAAACCCCGAAAGCACATTTGGCAGGGTTTAACTTCAATTTAAATTTCCTCATTCTCTCGAAAGCCATTGCTAAGTGGCTAAAATGTTCGTCTATGGTTACGGACTTAGCCACTATATCGTCCACATAAACCTCTACAAATTTGCTGATCATGTCATGGAAAATTAGATTCATGGCCCGCTGGTATGTGGCCCCAGCATTTTTTAGACCGAATGACATCACCACCCATTCATAACATCCTAAAGAACCTGGGCACCTAAAAGTCGTTTTATGTATATCGCTTTCGGTGATATAGATATGATTGTATCTCGCGTACCCATCCATAAAAGAGTACATCTGGTACCCTGCTGTGGAGTCTACTAGGGAATCTACTGTCGGCATGAGGTATTGATCTTTTGGTGTGGCCAAGTTTAAATTCCTAAAGTCTATGCATATTCTTAGCTTTCCATTCTTTTTCATGACAGAGACGATATTTGACAACCATTCTACGTATCTGGTCGTCCTAATGAATTTCGCCTCCAAAAGGCGTTCGACCTCTTTCTTAATGTCAGGCATGACATTGGGTGCAAACCTCCGGGAGGTTGTTTATACGGCCTATGGTTTGACATAATTGGCAACCTATGTTCCACTAACGTTCTATCTAAACCAGACATTTCATTATAGTCCCAAGCAAAACAATCTTTATATTTTTGTAACAAATGGATCAGTTTTTCACGTACCTGGGCCTCTAGTTCCTTGTTGATGTAGGTGATACGTCTATCATCCTCACTTCCCAGGTTTACCTTATCCAATACATCCTGTACCATTGTGATGCTAGTCTTATGCCGCCCATTCGGAGCGTATTTTTCCTCTTCCATTTGTTGTTCGCTCTTGTGACTCCATTCCATCAAAAAATCTACCCCGCATGCCTCTCTTATTTTGTCTTATGTCTGGTGTGCTAACAATTTATCCCTTAAGGCCGAAATAGCGGCCTGAGCTTCAGCTCCATCTTCTCGTTCCGTTACATAGGCCATTAAGTTGGCCCTGGTGGCCGCGAGTGCGGCTTTTCTTTACTCTGATTGTTTTCTCATTGAATTATTGTGCATTGTCTCTCCAAAGAACACTGTGGTTGGCCTTGTTTGCACGAACAAATCGTTTAGCAGACTTGCGAGGTATGGCTCATCATTTTGAGCCATAATGGCTGAACTTTCTCCTTCATTCAGAACCCTGGTCGGCCTGTAATTTCCCTCGTACATGAAGTATTTGGCCGAATTTGTTTCTGCAGTGAAAGGTCTGTTATCAGCATGTATTATTTCCATTTTATCTCCCTGGTTCCAGAAAACTAGGCATTGATGAAGGGATGAAGGAATGCATCGGCTGCTGTGGATCCAATCTCGTCTTAAGAGCATGTTATATGTGGTTGGTCCATCTATAACGAAGAACACTACTGTCTTCGTAGTGCTCCATACTTTCAAAAATAACGGCATGACCCATTTGGCCGTCGTCGCCCCTCCATTGAAACTTGTGAACACCACCTCTGTAGGGATGAGATCGCCTTCTGACTTTGCTAAACGTTCTAACATCCTAAACATGATTGCATTGATGGCTGCTCCATTATCAATCAATACTTTGGTGATGGGTATCCCGTTGGCCTTTGCTTTTACATACAATGGCCGAAGGTGTTTCGTCATTTGTGGTGGTGGTTTTGGGAATATCACTTTCCCTGATAGGCCTACCTCCATTGTTTGTTCGTTCCCAGCATTGGTGATGAGTGGTAATTATATCACTATTTCCCACTCATTTAACCTAATATTTTGTATAGTTTCTTGAGTCTTGTGAATATTTTGATGTGTTTTGTGTTATTTTGTAGAGAAATAAAGTTTCAGGACATTTTGGAGGTGATTTGGACCAAAATAGTGAAAATTGGAAAAATGGCATTTTGGTAATTTTGGCGCGTCGCGACGCCTAACGTGCACCAAGTCCATGCTAACATGCGCCGGGTCCACAAGTCAGAATCAGAGAAGTTTGACTTTGCTAACGTGCGTCATGCCACGTGTCACCATCACAGCCGATATGCTAACGTGCACCGTGCCACGTGTCATCATCCTACGTTGCCGACAATCACCATTGCCACGTGTGCCACATGTCAATCCACGTCAACGTCCACATCATCAGTTGACCGAGTCAACGTGCCACGTCATCGCCACGTCATCATCAGCCAATCACGAAGTGCCACATATCGTAATCCTATGGTGCCGACAGTCGCCATCGCCACGTCAGTATAATAATTGAGTTTTTAGCCGCCTCACCACGGGTCGCCTTATCTGAATTGCCACGTGTCAAGCCCTCAGCATGCCACGCCAAAAAGTACTGGCGTCGCGACGCTGGAGGCCTACCGGGGTCTATAAATTCAGCTCGATGTTTCAGTTTTAGATGTACCATTCTCTCTAAATTCTCTTATGTAAATATGGAGTTCTCTTCTTAGTTTCTTCTAATTTCAGCTTTGTAATTAATTTTAATTACATTCAATAATAATAGTAATTTACTTTCTTTACTTTTTACAGTTTTTACTATTCACTATGAGGAGGTAACTTCCCCCTACTATGGTGAAAGGTAATTCTTTTACTATTCCTATTTAGATTAATCTCCCTTAAATATAATATATTCACTATTTAAAATATTGACTTAATGAGGATACCGTCATATTGGTCGGTTGGTTATTCATTTTAATCTGGTTAAACCTGACTTAATGAGGATACCGCCAGATTGGTCGGTTGGTAATTAAATTTTCTTACCGCCTATATGGCAGGTTTATTTTGGTTCCGCCTTTATGGCTGGTTTATGGACAAATATTACCGCCTTAATGGCTAGTTGGACTTAATTTGACTTAATTAGGTTACCGCCTATATGGCTGATTGGTAAAATTATCACAAGTATATATATTATATTATGGGAGATATCTAAATAGTAAATAGTAGAAGTTAATTCCTTTTACCTTAGCATTTTATTTTATTGCATTTATTTTTCCGTATTTACTTTTTAGTAATTTTACTTTATGTCTTTTAAATTTTTACCAGCCCTAGCTATGTGTTGTAACTAAAGTTAGTTATCTAGGGTTGTGATGACTTTTAATATCACCGGTTTATAAGGGGTTATTTTATAGTTTGGGTAAATTAAAGGTTTACTTATTAAGTCTTAAGCCTAATGCATCTTGTTAATTGGCCACTAATAAGATTGATCTGGTAAATCTAAAATGAACTAGACATGGGGATTTTTGGTTTCAGCCTTAGACTCAATAGCCCACGATCTTCCTTGAGGATAGATAACCCTTTAATAGATTTCCTTACAGGATAGACATATACCTGTCGGGCGGGGGTAACCATAATTGGAACTTAAACTTAATGAATCCAGATAATTTGGTTGATAAAGACATATGGTTCAATTGGGTTAAACTGGGTATTTGCGTCTGACCATCGACAGAGGCTTTCACATAATTTAGTGTTCCAGGTTAATAAATCAATATATTACCTAAATTTAAGATAACCATTTCATCTTTAAATAATATTGGAAAGAATCACAACCCTAGATAGTTTTTAATATTGAATTTTCTTAAACCTACTTTCGAACAATTTTATTTACTTGTTTTTAAAATTTAGAATCGTCACCATTTCAAATGAATCAAACAACCTGTTAGATACTAGTAATCATTTGACCTCATAAAATTAATAGCTTAGGTATTAAGTCCTCGTGGGATCGATACTTTTTATACTACTTGAACGATACGTGCGTTTGCGTTATATGCGTGTGTTTACGCCGGTCAATTGGCCCGAGGTAGTTCTCCCTCCATGTCCCATCTAGAGGGTGGTAGTGTGACCGGCGCATTGTGAGAGACATTATTGACAACCAGTCTTCGCTTTTCCACCCTGGTAACGGTCCGTTTTATTTTGGGCATTCCATATAGGATGAGGTATGGGGATCGTCCCAAGTCTTCTCCTAGCGTTTCGACTGCAGGGTTTTCGGCCTCATATAATTCTTTGAGAAGCCGATTCTGTGATATTCCCCTTCTTCGTGCTTCAGTCCTGATGTCTATTTTTTCTTCTATGTCAGTCATTTCCTCGTCCGAAACCTCTCTGTCTGTTATCGAGAGTGCTGCAAATTTCGTCTCATCACCATCATAGACATCTTCGTTATTTCCAGATCATTCACTGTTGTCCCCCTTAAATTTTTTGGACAACAAGTAATGATTAGCCACAACTGGTGGCATACTGCCGAACTGAATAACAATAAGGGGTTCTTTGTCGTCTGTCTCGTCTCGTTTTTGTCTATCAAACTTGGTACGTTCATCACAATTCGTAGTTGTCTCTTCTCTGTCGTCACTCTCTTTACTACTCACATCCGGTTTCTCCATTGTATAAGCACTATGGCCTGTGATGACTTTCCTTTCGCCTTGTTGGCGCATCATACTGATGAGTAGTAAATCTATCACTATTTCTCACTCATTTAACCTAATATTTTGTATAGTTTCTTGAGTTTTGTGAATATTTTGATGTGTTTTGTGTTATTTTGCAGATAAATAAAGTAAGGAAAGCATTGGAAGCAAATTGGGGCCAAAATAGAGAAAATTTGACAAAATGGCAATTCAGTAAATTGTCCGCGTCGCGACGCCAAGACCTTCAGCGTCGCGACGTCTAACGTGCGCCGAACAGTGCTAACGTGCACCGGGTCCACAAATCAGAATCTGAGAAAAGTTTGACTTTGCTAACGTGCGACGTGCCACGTGTCACCATCACAGCCGATCTGCTAACATGCGTCGTGCTACGTGTCAGCATCCTACGGTGCCGACAGTCATCATCGCCACGTGTGCCACGTGTCACTCCACGTCATTGTCTCGTCATCAGCCACATCACCAGGTTGACCAAGTCAAACTACCACCTCACCGCCACGTCATCATCAGCCAATCAGGAAGTGCCACGTGTCGCAATCCTACGGTGCCGACAGTCTCTTTCCCACATATTGCCACGTCACCGCCACGTCACTGCCATGTCAGCATCAATCATTGAGTATCTAATCCTTATCTGACACGTGGCAGATAAGAATCTCATCGACCAATCAGAAGCCGCCACGTGTCACAATAATTGAAGCCCAACCACCTCGCCACGTGTCACCTTATCAGCTTATCCAGAATCTGCAAACCGACGAACCAGAGCATGCCAAGTCGACAGAAGCTGGCGTAGCGACGCCAAAGGCCCTGGCGTCGCGACGCTGGATGCCTACCGAGGCCTATAAATAGAGCTTCAAATTTCAGTTTTAGAGGCACCACTCTCTCTACTTTCTTTTAATTTTTATTTTTTTAGTTTCTTAGTTTTGTAATTAATTTTATTTACGTTTTGTAATAATAGTAATTTACTTTTTTTTTACTTTTTACAGTTTTTACTATTTACCATGAGGAGGTAACTTCCCCAGCTAGGGTGAAAGGTAATTCTTTTACTATTGCTACTTAGATTAATCTCCCTTAAATATAATATATTCATTATTTAAAATATTGACTTAAAAAGGATACCGCCAGATTGGTCGGTTGGTAATTAAACTTTCTTACCGCCTATATGGCAGGTTCATGGACAAATCTTTTTACCGCCTTAATGGCTGGTTGGACTTAATTTGACTTAATCATGATACTGCATATATGGCTTGTTGGTAATGTTATCACAGGTTATATATTATATTATGGGAGATATCTAAATTAGTAGTAGTAAAAGTAATTCCTTTTACCTTAGCATTTTATTTTATTGTAATTTACTTTTCAGTATTTACTTTACCGCATTTTTACTTTATGTCTTTTATTTTCAAGTTTTTACTAGCCCTAATTATGTGTTGTAACTAAATTAGTTATCTGGGGTTGTGATGACTTTTAATATCACCGTTTTATAAGGGGTTAGATTATAGCTTGGGTAATATAAAGATTTATTTATTGAGTCTTAATCTTAATGCTTTTTCATTAACTGGCCATTAATAAAATTGATCTGGTAAATCTAAAATGAACTAGACATAGGGATTTTAGGTTTCAGCCTTAGACTCAATAGCCCATGATCTTCCTTGAGGATAGATAACCCTTTAATACATTTCCTTACAGGATAGGAATATACCTGTCGGGCGGGGGTAGCCATAATTGGAACTTAAACTTAATGAATCCAGATAATTTGGTTGACATAGACATATGGTTCAATTGGGTTAAACTGGGTATTTGTGTCTGACCATCGACAAAGGCTTACACATAATAGTGTTCCAGGTTAATAAATCAATATATTACCCAACTTTAAGATAACCACTTCATCTTTAAAATGATGTTGGAAGACATCACAACCCTAGATAGTTTTTAATATTGAATTTTCTTAAAACCTATTTTCGACAATTTTATTTACTTGCTTTTAAATTTAGAATCGTCACCATTTCAAATCAATCAATCAACCTGTTAGATTCTAAATGGCTGGTTGGTAAAATAAAATTAATAGATTAGATATTAAGTCCTCGTGGGATCGATATTTTTATACTACTTGAACGATATGTGCGCTTGCGTTATACGTGTGTGTTTACGCCGGTCATATACGACCATAATTTCTCTGGTGTCGTCTCAGTTGCTTTCTTGTCATTTCATCCACAGGAGGGTAGTTCCTTCCCGGACGTTGCTCCGAATATGGCCTCCAGTATGAATGCCATACGTTTGGCCGATGAAGTTTCGGCCTAAACGTCCTTATGTTTTGGACGAAGTTTGAATTCTCACCGTAGAACCTTGGCGCGAAGGTCCTCGGTTGCCATGCTACTGGCTCTTTCTTTACTGGCCTTTCACAGGCATCTTCCAACTCTCTCATCCACTTTATACTGTTCTTGCACCATGCACACAGATTTCACCGATCCTTCCCTTCTTGGGGGTGTTTTGATCCTTTCCAGAGTGCTTGGACGATGACAGTCCTGATCTTCATCTAGGACCAACTTGAACTTTGGCAAGTTCATTTTGGTGAGGTCCGAGTTGATCATGTTTAATTCCATCGGCTTTGGAAAAGGGTTTTCGTCCATCGCCATCTTTTTTTCGAACGTTATTCGTCCAGATTCTATGGCATCCTGCAAAAAATTCCAAAAAATAAGACAATTATTAGTTGAATGGGACCATGCATTATGCCACTTATAATATTTTTTACCACCGATTTGCTCGGCGCTTGGCAATGTGTGGCGATCGCTCAAACTAATTTTCTTGTCTTGATATAATTGATCAAATATGGCATCGACTTTCGTGATATCGAAAGAGAAGTTCCTACTCTTTTTTATCGTTCTTTTCTTTGGTTTGGGGTTCAGCCCACGCCTTGTAAACGTACGACTTCCCTTTAACCAATTCGGTCAAGCATAAGTCGGCCGATTCGATGTCCATTTCGCCTATTTCATAATTGATGTTCTTGTAATACATTCATTTGCTGGAATTTTTCATTTGTTCCTCATCTCTTAATAACTGTTCATAACGTACCACACTAGTGGTGAGTTGGGGGAGATCCCAAAATTCACGATCTTGAAATTTTTTTCATATCAAAATTTAGACAGCTTTGGGCGATTTTCACAAATTCCTTTTCTGGCAAAGGCACGTAACATCGGCCTCGAGCCACTTTGAACCTTTGTAAGAACGTCTCGGCCCATTCTCCTGGCAACTGTCTCAAGTTTGCCAAATCGGCCAAGGCCGCTTCAGATTCAGCCTTGTAGAATTGTGCATGGAATAACTGTTCCATTTGTTGCCAAGTTTCCACCGAGTTGGACGGCAGGCTGACATACCAGGAGAAAGCTACTGCTGACAGTGAGCCGTGAAATAACCTCAACTTATGGAAATCATTTGCTTCTCCACACTGCAGGGTAAATCGCCCAATGTGTTCCATAGTAGAAACTTCCTCAAACCCTGTAAACAGGGAAAAGTCTGGTACTTTGTAATTCATAGGCCACGGATATACTACATCGATCCAATCTGGATATGGCTTTTGATATCTTGGGTGAATTGATTCTGAAGAATCTCGGTCATCTGTTCTCTCAACATATCATTGCCATTGAATGGCATTGCTATGGGGGTGGTTGTGGTCCTCTCACAAGTGGGACATAGTCGTGAATGTGCCCCTGTGAAGCCTGGAGGCCATGGGGCAACACCACTTCATGTTGTGCCATATTTGGCCCTTGGTGTAGGTTTGGCCCTAGATATAGGCCATTGCCCCCATGAATTATTCCCCCTGGAAGTCGTAGGGACAATGACCCCTTACGGAGGAATATTGCTCGGACCAGCCTCATGACTGCTTGGTGCAGGAGGAGGTGTAGTCCACGGTAGGGTTGTCCCCCGTTTACACATTTGGCCATTAACTCATTTAATGAGCTTAAGTGTTTGGCCATATTTTCATAATGCGAGTTACTAGTCGAGGTAAACTTATCTATGATGTGAGCGTTTTGAAGCCTAACCTGCTCGAAAACATCCTGTGTGAACTTGCCGAACAAGGCGCGAACCACGTTAGGGCTGAACTCTCGCATAGGTTCATATCGACTAGCATCTGCCAGACCCTCGAAATGGCCTACTACGGCGGGAACGTGGGGTTGGTTGGTTTGCTCCAGTCCCCCTTCCTCTATACTTGAGCCAATTTGAGTGTTTCTTTTCGGAGGTATTTCCACTTTTTACACCAATTCTCCCACTGTTGTCGCCAAAAACTGTTTGCATAATTTTTTGTCAAAAGAACGTATAAGGTTCAAACCTCCTGAGACACAGTCCCAACAATAAGTGTTTGATTAAGTGAAAAAGACTACAAGGGGCACAAGCACACAAATTACAGTCCTAAAATTACAAAGCTATGAAATTAAAATAAAATGCTCGTTTTGAGTCTTCATTTTTTGTTCTCATTTTTTCTTCTTCGCATGAATGAGTCTTTTATAGTGGGTCTTGCTAACTGCTCGGACGGTTTTAGTCTGTAACTTCTCTATAACTGCTGGATCGTGTCTCCAACCGTTGAGTTGTGTGCCATAACTGCCTAATCGTGGAGGGAACTGTCTAACTGCTTAAATCATAGGATCAACTGCAATATGCATTAGTCGTTCTGACTCTTTTATCGTCCTAATTGTTGTGTCGTCTGGTGATTATTCTGATCGCTCTTCCCATCGTCGTCTTGTTTACGAATCGTTCTGTGGCGTGATACTTGTTCGTCCTGCTTGCTTTTGTCTTTGTCGTCCTAGGGCAATTTTCTTTCGTCAACAACAACAAGTCTTAGAAAAATAAAAGTATAAATATTGATGAAAATGATGATGCATAGTTTCTTTTATTTATAGTTTTTTAAATGACAAAAAATAGGCTTGCAAATAAATAAGAAAATTAGGCTACAAACGGGGAATATTTCAGGCCTAACAAATCTAATAAAAACTTAACAAAATTTTGGGCCTAGTTAGGGGTTTTGTTAGTTGTCACATGTCCAGTAGCAAGTCCGCCCGTAGTTGGGTGGCTTATTTTATAAAACTCAACACTTCTCAATTCATTAATCGATATTACAAACTCAGACATGCATGCTGATAACTGCAAGGGTTTCTGGTGTTTATGTTGTTGGAGGTGGTACTGGCTCTGTTGACTATGGAAAGATTCTCTCCTTAAGCACACTAATGGAAAAAAAGAAGAAAAAAAAAGAAAAAATGCGTATCTCATAAAACATATTCCGCTGTTTGGATTGTTTAGTAATCAAGAGTATCGCGAACCTCAAAAGTATTGTTGCGTTAAACGACAATTCAAATATTGAGTATGCAAAACAACTTGAGTTCATGAAATGGTTGAATAATCAGTGGCTCGCATCACAAATATTAATCTTTACGTCAAAAGGCAATTTGACGACTTAAGGAAGTAAGGGATGAAGATAAGCACTACGTAAGATAAGTTTTTTGAGAAATCATGTTGATCCTTAGCTAGGTGTTAGATTAACTCGACCAATGAAATAATAAAATGAACTATAATGTTAGGAATAAATCTACACTTAGCGCCAGCATAAATCAATCCAAGTTGCATACAATTCTTAGTAAAAGAACCACACACACACACGAAGAAGAATTTGAAAGGTGAAACCTTAGCTGAGATTGAATTTTTGATTTGGGAAATACTCATACTTTGAAAAGAGATGGAATTTTGAGAAAAGCTTTTGAGAACATGTGAAGAGTCATTACATGATACAAAAGGATTTTGAAAAGCAAATTCAATGATTGGAGAACCCCAAATGGCAGTCAGGACAAAAGCAAGATGAAATCTGAAAATATCTGCGTGTAGAAGCATCGCGACTCTTACAAGCCGAAGAATGGGCAGTCAACCAAAAATCATTTTCACAAATACATACATGCATACAAAAATATAACATTTCAGTTGTAGGAAGTTGAGCGAACTAAAACAAGGACGAAGAAAAATATGATATGTTGTGAAAGCCTTCAATGAATGGAGCAAGTTACAGAATGCTTAGTCAAGAGATGAAACCTCAAAGACACTGAGCACCCGATAGTAAGGATGGCAGAAAAGTCCGAGGCCGGTCCGGCCCGGGATCAAAAAATCACGGGCCGGGCCATAGTTTAAGAAGTACGGCTCAGGCTCGGGCCTGAGCCGGGCTAAGGATATTTAGCCTGGGCTAAAAAAAATATTTTTTTAATTGCTTACTTATTATTTGTACTTTGTCGCATTTGAATTGTTAGTTCATAAACTAAACTTTTAATGTATTTGTGGCCGAGCTCCGGCCGGGCTTATCAAAGCCCGGGCCCGACCTGGTCCATTGCCACTCTTACCCGATAGTCAGAAGGACAAGACATGAGGACGAAGCTCGCCTAAAAAAGAATATTGAGGCCGAGGCTCGCCTAGATGTAATAGCTAAAGGCGACGTCTGTCGCGTAATTAGGTTTTGGAATGCTTACGACAGAAATATATTTGGAGTAAAGAGAGGTTTTTGAACGTTTCGGACAGCAAAGGAATTTTAGAAAAAGGACTGCCCTAGAAGATGAACCGAGTTGAAGGATTTGGAAAATTAAAAATGGCTTTGGAATTCCGATAGATTTGGAAAACTGAACAAAATCGGAACGTTCATAGATTTGGAACATCAATGGACTTAGAACGGCAAGGGATGGGATTGGAAAATCGATAAATTTGAAAAATTGGAAAGATGATTGGGACGAATATCAGACAACTTCGAGAATGAATACAACCTTGAGAATAAGGACAAAATAGAAAACGGCTCCGAGAATTAGGTGCGAACCTTGAGAATGAGGATGGGACAGTAGACAACTACGAGAATAAGGTACAAACTTCAGCAATGAGGTTGAAATATCACAAACAAATGGGGTATAAACCTCAGGAATGGGGATGAACATGAGATAACTTCGAGAATGAAGTAAATCCTTAGGAATGAGGATGAATATGAGATAGCTTCGAGAATAAAGTGAAATCTCAAGAATAAGAATGGACATAAGATATCTTCAAGAATGAAGTGAAATCTCGAGAATAAGGATGAACATCAGATAGCTTCGGGAATGAAGTAAAACCTTAGGAATGAAGATGAACATGAGATAACTTCAAGAATAAAATGAAACCTCGAGAATGAGGAAGAACATCAGATAGCTTCGGGAATGAAGTAAAACCTTAAGAATAAGGATGAACATCAGATAGCTTCGGGAACGGGGTAAATATTCGAGAATAAAGTAAAACTTCGGGAATGAAGACATACATTAGTAAAGCTTCGAGAATGAAGACACACATCAGTAAAACTTCGGGAATGAATACAGACATTAGAAAAGCTTCAGGAATGAACACACGCATCAGTAAAACTTCGAGAATGAAGACATATATCAGTAAAACTTTGGGAATGAAGACCTATATCAGTAAAACCTCGAGAATGAGGATAGACATCAGATTATGGAAAGCTTCGAGAATGGAGTAAAACTTCAAAAATAAGGATGAGCAATATCAGACAACTCCGATAATAGAGATACACATCAAACAACTCCGAGAATAGAGATAGACGTCAGACAACTCCGAGAATGGAGATAGACATCAGACAATAGATAGCTCTGGGAATGAGGTAGAATATGGACATTGAAATAGAGGTATCTCATCAATGATTGAAGTATCGGAGGGTTCGAGGGCCCATCAAATAACAACCAAAACATAGCCAAGTAAGTTCGGCGATGCCAGACAAGCTAGGTAAGTAAAATTCATGCATGACTTTGATAGACTTGTCACTATTACATACTGAATAAACCTACTAAAGTGGGGGCGACTGTAAACAATGTATTTTTGTACTTAGCCCAATGATGAGTCTCTTATGGGAATACCCTAAGAAGTTTGGGAAAGGTGTAAGGTTTAATGTTATAAAGGGAAAGAAACCCTAAAAAAACCCAAAATCCAGAGTTCTGGCCGGACATACCTTAAATTCTGGTCGGATATGTATCGCGTTTCTAGTTTTACAAAAGAATTCGTTCTTTTTCCTTCTTTAACCAATTTCCATAAAACCAAAATATTTTCCTTAATAAATCAGATCTTTTCCCTAAAGAACACAACCTACACACTATAAAATATAGACAAAACACACAAACAGGGGGGATTGGGAAGGAATTTTTTGGAGAATGATTCTCTCTCTCTTTGAAAGCAGTAAACATCAAACACAATAACCACCTTTCACTCCAACAAAAGATCCAGCAGCAACCATAAAGCTTTTAGACATATTCTCAGAGCCGAGTAACACTTGAGGTACGACCTGGGGACCCTAAAATCTTAACTTTGCATATGTTATTTCCCGTCTTGTTAATGTCTTATATCCGACTAGATATCATTTATGTCCTTCCATACATGCATTTGTCACACAAAAAATTCGGCCACTCTACTGGCTATATCCGGCTGTCTATACTTTTATGGTATATAGGATGAAAACCTGAATATATATTCCATGAAAGATTTCGAATGGACGGTATTATAGTTTGCACGCGGGATAAAACTCCACGTACCACATGAAGATGGACGTTCATGATTTTTGCATCTATATTTGTCATCTTGCTTCTGCTTTCTTTGATTGTTTAATTACTTTTTATTGTTTTGCCTTTGATCTAACCTTTTCTTATGTTGTTCTGAATATATATGAACATAATCTTGTGTTCTTAATTTTCTGATTTACGTAGTAAATCCGGCCAGACATTTAGTATGTCCGGCCATACATGAAAATATATATCAGGTAAAAAAAATTATTATTGCTTTGATGATTTGTGGACATCTTGTAATTCTCTAAACTATTACACTGTGTGTGATATAAATTATGCATGTGCGTGAATACATTATAACATTTCGAATCAAAACGGGTTTAAGGTTGGACCTTGCGAGGGGTGTGATGCGGCCTTGAATCATTCCCAGTGTCTTATGTTGGGTGGGGAATCCTTTATTCTCCGGTTAGTCATTCGCAGACTGATTCATACTCTTTACAAGCTGCGAGCTCAACAGTGTCGTGGTCGCTGACGTCATAGACATAGCGGTAAATCCCGCTTCACTCCTACAATAGTTTATTATTATTTATTAATAAAAGGAATTTATTTTCTACACATCATTACATCCATATTTTATGTATATGTCGCTAGACATTATGTTAGATGAATATCGTTAATCCAAAAGACGTTTGAGATTATGAGAAGTCAACGATATTTATATGAATAAGTCTCTAATTAAGTTTTTGGTAAAATGTGATTATTATACAGGATAATAATATACCACTCGACCAATATTATTGTGCGTCACCTAGATTAACATTTTATGTTAATAGAATAGATGATGAGTCTCATATCATAATGACACAAATAATAGATATCTTCATTAGTATAATGAAATATCGAACATGACCATAGAAGTGTGAGATCACATGGTAATATTATCTAAAGTCATTGATCTTCCTAATAATATATTAGTGTCGTTATATCCTCTGACCTGAGATCACATGCTAACTTGTATGATAATACTCATGGTTCACTAGTATATCATCATTCGACTAGCCACGTACTATGAATAAATACTAGATGGTCTTGAATTATTAACGTTCAAAATCATGTGTGCTTCAAGAAGGGATTTGATAGCTTTGATAATAAAATCTAGAGATGTTCCAATGAGACTCAAAGATATGGATACAAGTTTCTGGTCAAAGGAATCGATATCTTAGAGTTATGAAATCCACGAGATCGATTTCTAAAATATATCAAGTAGTAAGGATTTGACCTGACCATGATCCTAGCCTCGATAAGGAACATAAATATCAGAAGGAATGAGATGACATGCTCGAAGTGTATTCTAACAGGTTTGTATATTTTCCCACTTCATTCATCAACTAGGACCCATGGTATGCTGCTAGGCATTTACCCACGATCTATGTGATATCATAGAGATAAAATATTGAAGAGTAAATATCATCTAACTACTACTCGATAATGAACCTAGGACGGTCGAACAAATATTGTTCTTGTCTAAGTTACAAATTCAATGATGTTTATTAAAGGTTAATAAATGATTATTTTGGCAATTAATATAAAATTTAGATTTTCAATTAAAATAGTATTTTCTGATAAGATTAGGACATTCAGAATATTTCAAAAATATTAATTTAATTAATAATTTCGAAATATAAAATTTGATTATCAAGGTTAAAATTTTCCTAATTTTTTGGGAAGGAATCTTAAAGAGACCAAATATGATTTGAAAAGATCTTAGATTTTCCTTATTGTATTGGGATACATATGGAGCAATACCCATCTATAAATAAAGGTGAAATTCGGCCAAAGGGGTTAAATTGATCCCTTGGCTGAATTTCCTTAGTTTATCTTTATCTTTTTGTTGTTCTGAATTAGATCCAATATTAATTCCAAGAACGTTTGTTTCGTGGATATTAAATCTAAGACATCAACATCCAAGAAAGAAAAATGGTTTTATTTTTTTCTCAAAGTGAGAGCAATTTGTTCGTAGATGAGTTGTAGTTTATCAACTAGAGAGGTGCACTACTAAGAGGGAAAACTCAAGAAATAAATTCAAGAAGGCTCAAGAAAATGATAAACGCATTCAGGTATGATTACTTTATCGTTGATTTTTATTTATGTTGATAAATAAATAATTTACTTGCATGTTTAAAATTAATAGAGATTAATTTTATTAGTATATTTGTTTACATCAATAACGACATAACCACGATCCTTAAAGTGATTCTGGGAGAAAATTTTAAATTTCAGTCGTATGGATTCTTTCGAGCTAACCCCAATCCTTAAGTGGTATCAGTAGCTTTGAGGTTATGTCGCTTTGACGAAAACAAATCAAAAGCATGTATTAGGGATCCTACAGAGCACTATTTCATTAGACTATTATTTTATATGGATAAAATTGTTGTTTCAGGCTGAATATTTTTGTGGTTACACTATACATAGGGACTAATAATTCTTCAAAATTTTAACTCAATTAAATTTCGAAAAGGTCGAGTTTTTTTTGTGAAAGTCGCAGTGGACAGAACTTGGAAATCATGTGGATAAGCTTTTAGCTTCTCCGGCTCGCAAAGCATATCCCATTACGTTGCTACGCACTCATCGAGTTGCGATGCGCACCACAACATGTTGCGACGTGCACACATTTCTACAATATGGATCAATTTTTAAAATTCTGAAAGCTTTAGGATTTTTCTATAAATACCCAAAAGTTCAGGGTCAAACTGTAATTTTTAAAATTATAAAATTTTACGAAATTTCCAGAATTTAATTTTGAGTAAAATTAGAATTTTTATTCCATTAAAATTCATTTTTTGAAAGAATCCTAATGGAATTGGAGTTGTTGCTAGTTTTGAACTTAAACTTCTTTTAAGACGTCAAACCCAAATTTGAGTTCTAATTGAATTAAAACTCATTTTTTAACTCACCACACTAATCCTAATACAAATTTGATTAAATATTTTAATAATTCAATATGATTAAAATATTAATTGATAAATAATCAAATAATATTTTAAAAGTTTCAAGATTAGTATAGGATTATACTAGCCATGAAAGCCTAAAACTTCCTCGAACAAGGAGATATTAAAGAGAAATCAGTCACCAAGGCAATAAGAGCCTAAGAAGGTAGATACTTAAGTGGTCACGGCAGACCCCCTAATCTTTTAAGGGTTTTCTCTAGACACCGAATTGTGAATGATGTCTTAAACCAAATGGAACAATTTTATTAAATATTAATAAAAGATTAAGATCCCCTCGTCTATAGCCAAACATAAAAGTTATATAATAAAATGTGCTTATGCACGATGTTTAATGAAAGTATAAGATACAAAAACATCAAGACGCACTAAAAGAAAAGACCTAAATCTATATAGAGATATGAATTATTAAATAATCCCCAAGATTAAATATTAAGCTTTAACTTTCTAACACGATCAATTAGCTCACTAAATATATGTTGGCAAATCCCAAAATCCATTAGGTGAGGGACCCTCATATGTTTAAGTACTATTTGAATTGTTCGTCTATGTAGCCTAATGATTGTAAACCTAAAACTCATTAGGTGAGGGCCAATCAAATGCGTTATGTGACGAAAGGTGTTGGGCCTAGCTTAACTAGTGAAGATGTCAAAACCCATTTGGTGAGACATTATTTACTAGAGGGGGAAAAGTCGAGAGTTGTATAGAGATATAAAATAAAAGGAGTTTTGACTCATTGAAGATGAAGTGCCAAAACCCATTAGGTGAGACATGACATCAACGATGAGAATTCGATAACCTACTAGAAATATATCCAATAATATTTTCGTCTACCACATTAGGGAGCGTGGAATTCGAATAAAATTAGTGGGAGCAAAATTGTTTAAAAGAACTTAAAATTGGTAAAAAATTATTATTTAATTACTAACAAACTATTGTTTTCAACAGAGCGCATGATACAAATTGAATTTATTAGCAACAATATTTGGTAAAGATAAACTCATTGACCTAAACATTCTAGATTGGCATCATAAGCTTAATATTTCTTAGATTACGAGCGTCTCTACTATGTTCTCGATATATTAGATCATGATCATATTGATGATGATACGTTTGCTGAAAAGATTATTGTTTATCACTAGTGGCTCAATGATAAGCTCAAAGTGAGAAGCTATATCAAAGCCTCTCTAGCTCAGCTTTGCAAGAGCAATACGAAAGGTTTGACTCATCGATCAAAATCATGGAACACCTATAAGAGTTATATGATGAAAGTAGTGAAACTGCTAGATACTATGTTACTAGCAAGTTATCCAAGATGAAAATTGAGGAAGAGACTCATGTCTCTGATCATGTGCTCTAAATGATCAATTTGATTGATCAACAGATACATTTGATCTAGGAATAACATTCAAAGTTAAGGTGGATTTGATCCTATAATCCATAGTTCCCGCTTTAGAGGGTTTTTTTCCAACTTCAACATGAACAAGTTGATTAGATCAACTAGGTCACTTAATAAGCTTCATGGCTCATTGAAGACCTATGAAAAGACTGAAAATATCTTAATGGTTAAAGGAAATGAGAAATGGGTTGTTCTTGTTGTCTCTAATCCTAACAAGGGCAAGAAAAATAGAAAGGACAATAAGCAAGCTTCTAAGAAAAATAAGCCCACTAGAGACATATCGAAGAAAGGAAAAGAAAACAAGGTCTAAGATGAGTGATTTTATTGCAAGAGTAAAGGAAAAGAGAAAGGACAAGAAGCGAACTCCTATGAAAAATAAGCCCACCAGAGACATATCAAAGAAAGGAAAACAAAATCCCAAAATGAGTGCTATTGCAAGAAAAAAGACATTGGAAAAGAAACTGTCATCGGTACCTTGCGAGCTTGAAGAAGCCAAAATAAGGTAAATCTTCATTCTTTGTTATTGAAATAAATCTTGGAATAAGTTCCATATTTCATTCATGGATTTTAGATTATGCTGCTACCTCACATATTTGTTTGTCTCCGCATATTCTAAAGAGTAAAAGTTTGTTCAATTAAGGCGAAATGATCCTCAAAATTGGAAATGGAGAGCTTGTCTCCATAACCACCTTAGGGACTTGTCATCTTCCTATGCCATCGAGACATTTAATTTTATTAGATAAAGGATTATATTTTCCTAGTGCAATAAGGAATATTGTTTCCATTCCAGTTTTAATGAAATGTAATTATAAATTTCATTTTATCAATGAGAAATGCAATATTAATTATTTGAATAAATTCATTGGCATTGTACTAAATATAAATGGATTATATGTCTTGCAAATGAATGAGAATAATAATAATGAATTAAACACTGGTAACAACAAAATGACCAAGTGATAATCTCAATTCAAGGTTCTTTTGGCGCTTATAAATTAGGTCATATTGAAGACAAAAGGATTTCACAATTGGAGAAGGAATACTTACTTCCTTCATTAGTCTTAGAACCTTATCCAGCTTATGAATCATGCCTTAATGGAAAAATGACCAAATCATTTTTTTTAGGACAAAATAAAAGAACCAAAGAAACCTTGGAACTTATACATACTGATGTATAGTGACCAAATGTGGTCTTCAATACTTTGTTATTTTCACTGACGATTGTTCAAGATTTGGGTATTTGTACCTAATGAAATATAATTCAGATACTTTTGAAAAGTTCAAAGAGTATAAGAATGAAGTAGAAAACCAATTGAGAAAAAATATCAAAAATCTACGATATGATCATGGAGGATAATATTGAAGTACGAATTTCAAGATTATCTTAAATATCATGGAATTGTGTCACATGTAACACTTCCTTACACACATCTACATAACGTTATCTCTAAAAGGAGAAATCGTACACTATTGGATATGATATGTTCCATGATGAGCTTTGTTGACATACCAACGTCCTTTTGAGGATACGCTCTCCAAACAGTATTACATGTTCTGAACAGAGTTCCAACCAAATCTGCACCCAAGACCTCATATGAGATGTGGTATGAGAAATATCTTGACTTAGGCTATTTGAAGATTTGAGGTAGTCCAACTTATGTAAGGAAAGACTTTATGAAAAAGCTTGGCTCAAGTTTTTAAAAGTCAATTTATAGGATATCCTAAGGATTCAATGGGATATTACTTCTATATTTTCTCTGATCACAAGATCGTGGTTAGTAGGAGTGTTACTTTCCTTGAGGACCGCATGGTTCAAGAAGGATGTAATGTAAAAGAAGTAGACTTAGATGAAGAAGTCACTCAAGAAGAGTATTTTGAAAATCAAATTGACTTGCCTCAGAAGGAACCAGAACAAGTACAATAAAAAAAACACCTCGAGAAACACGACCATTGTTGAGTTTTAATCAAGTCCCAAGATCAACAAACATGCATAAAAACGAGTTGAATACAACCAAGGAGTAAGGCGGAATTCATACTCACATTGATGGGTTTTGATGAAATGAAGAACACAAGCCTTCAAGCTTCTCAAACTCGCGGTAATGGAGCTCCTTGTGCTGCTGGACTGTTCGGTTTTGGTCCTTCTTGTCTCTCCAAGATTCGGCCATGGATGAACACCATTGAAGCTTCAAGCTTCAAGCTTCCAAGCTCACAAATTCGTTTCCCTATCACCATAATATAACCCATGTGTGTGCTAGCACTTCTCTTCTTCTTCCTTTGCTTCTCACAAATTCGGTCAAACCAAAAATTGGAGAACAAAAATGGCTCCAAGCCGTGGGATGAGGAGAGATGAAAAGAGAGGAAAGGGTTTCACGAAAAACGTGAATGAGAGAAGAGAGAGAGAGTTAAAGCTTTACTTATATATTTATTTTATTTTTACAAATAAAATCAAATACAAAAAAGCTTATCATTTACCAAAAGTAAAAATCAAAAAGCAAAAAGCAAAAGTTGCTTTTTCAACTTCTACATCAATCACTCAAATCAAGTGACAACATGTCACATCACTCAAAGTGACATTTGATTTGATGATTGATGCGACTAGCTATATGACGCACGATTTGACTTGCGTGCCGCACTCGAATTCGAAATGCGAATGCGCTCGCAAATAATCCTGGGCTCGGGTTCGCTAATTCCAAATTAACGAATTTTCCGTCGCGTCGTAATTAAATGATTACGCCTAGCGAAATCACTATTCACGTCGCTAACGAATTAATTCTAAATTAATTCGTTCGCCCGAATTAAAATCTAATTTTAATTCCGCGTCGAAATCCAATTTCTTATAATATATCGAATATATTATTTTATCGATTAATTCCAAATTAATCGTTCTCTCTCTTTAATTAATATTTTATCCAGATAAAATATCTCCGTGATTAATCCCAGATTAATTTTCTCTCTCTTCTAATTAATCCTAGATAATTAAGTGCGAGTTATACATCATTGGTGAATCTTCAGGAAGCGACCCATGAGATCTCCGGATATGTTGGCAGTCAGTAAATACGGTCGTCGGACTATCCGAACACGTAAGTACCTCGTACTACGTTTTTATACCGATTTACAAGACAAGGTTGGCTTCTAGCAAAGCGCCATGCCTACCCAATTCTCCAGAAATATACTTACAGGAATATATAGATCTGTATCAAGCGTAGTATACCGTAGTATTGTGTATATCGGCCCAGTATCGGATAGTCACGTGCTAGGGCTGGGGCTGGATAAGTGTCTACCCCGTCCGAAGCACATGTCGGATGTCTGGTAACTAGTCTCTATAATCGGATTGTATGACCTAGTCATAATATCCCGATGGTTGCGCAACACTTAAGAGCACTAATACTGTATCCAGCGTGACATCATCTCCAATATGACTGAAGTGATACTTCCGTCTTGACATCACACCCAATACACTACGACTCTCTGATAAACCCAGAAGTGGTGTACGTAGAACCAGTTAGAAAGCCCTGTACCACCAAGACCAAAGTCTATCGATTATCGTAAGTATTAGCGATGCAAGTCTCATGTTAAGACTATACACACCTACCTTGATTTCGGCCTCCCATAGACACATAGTCATAATACCAATGAGATTCCGAGGGGTCTATCCAAAGCGAAGCTGTTTCCCGTACCATCGGTGAAACACGACCTCCTATCGCACTTGCATAAGTATCCAATACTTATATATATGAGAACTATGTCGTTGTGCCCTCACAACGCGCACAAGTGCAATACTAGCCTATTCTGCATTATCGATGTCCTGTCTCGATAATACTCCGGCTAGGGATATTTAATGATTAATCCTTCGGGGATTGATACTGTCTCATATCATTCTCAATCCAGGAACTAATCATATGGACCTCTCTTCATTTATACATTTATGGTGATCTAATCACAAATGATGAGAGTGCAATTCCTTGTCACATAGTTAATTTGTACAACAACACCGTGATCTGTACAAATAGTGACGCTATGGGTCATTTTGTCCAACAATCTCCCACTTGGCACATAGCCAGTCACTCTAGTGTCTAACACCCGAACTATGTACGGTTCGCTCAAATTGCTGAGGAAAGGTTTTCGTCAGCGGATTTGCGTAATTATCTTCTGACGCGATTTATACGATCATCACATCACCACGATGTATGATCCGAACGAATCAGATGATATAGAAGTATATATCTGGATCGTCGATGAGACCTTTAATTCCTTAGCATGTGCTGACGCCTAGCTCAGCTGCTAAAAGAACTTTATCTAATTTAATTAGATTTATTATCCATCCAAATGGCTTCTATTGCTGCCTCAGCTGCAGCAATAATCCGCATTTGTTGTTAATTCGGCAACAGTTATCTTGCTCGGAAGATTTCCAGCTCACTGTCCCAGTGTTGAAACTTTATAGTACCGCAGTATATACCGGTTTGGAAACTTGCAGCAGTGATCCTAGTCACTTCAAGTTCTCCTACTCCATAATTTAAGACAGCATCTTTAGTTCTCTAAGATACTAATAGATGTCCTTAACTTTCAATCCAGTGACTATCACTTGGATTGACCTGATCGTGACTCCATATGCTCGAAGCGTATGAGACACCAATACAAGTACATTTTAAATGTACATTTTACAGAGAGTGTTAACAACTCCAAATCTATCCATGTAGATTTTATTCCTCAATAAAGGTTGTTACCCCCAGAATTCTACGGAGAATTTCTATTGAAAGCCAAGCTTTCATCAATTGCTATATGGGAATTTCATTGTCAGTGCCCTCCCACTAACCTCCTTATATACACAAGAATTATTTCGTTTTGAGTCAAATCATAAACCATTATGATTATTTCAAAACGTCAGTTCCAAGAACCTATGCTTGCTTCAATCCAAACATGGATCGAATAACTGCAAACCTTGTTTGTCGGTTATACGAAAATCGTCAGGATGTTGTAAGCATCCTCCAAAAGGTTTCCTTTTCAGGAAAGCGATTTTTTATCTGCCAACTTACACATTTCATAAATGAAATATGCAGTTATCAACAAGCATCTTCAAAATGGATTACCATGGCAACAGGTAAAAGGTTGAACCGTTATTAACACAATGTTGATAACGATACCTTTCCGTCAAAAGCCCAGCTTTGTACGTTGGTATGTTGCCTTCCATGTATGTCTTCCTTGAAGACGTTTAATGTACCAATAGGCACAATGCCTTGTGGTACAACAACTAGTATCCAAAATAGTTGTTATACATGGAATCCATTTTGGACTCATGGCACTTTGCCATAATAGGGAGTCGATACCTCGTATCACTTCCTCAAAACGTAGTCGGTGGATATACCTTCATAAGATTGACATCTTTATGAGGTTAGATCAGAACCCATACCCTAGGTCGTTTTCTGACTCTATCCGATCTACTCAGTTCTTGTGTATTCGAAGATTAATGGTACAGATTCATCATTGATGAACTATTTCTGTTCCATTACGGACCTTGTGCCTTGACAGTATTACTCCGATTTTCATCGAGTATCACTATCCTCCCACTGACCACTGCATATCGGTATTCCTCTCAGGAAAAACCGCATGGTGAGCAACAATCACATTGTTCTCATGTGAGATTTATAAGTACTATACTTATGGTTTCCCTTAGGATAACCTATATTGGCACTTATCCGTTTGGGTCCTTAGTTTGGTATCATCCAAACGTTATGCCTGGCATACCCAAATTATCAGGAATGAGAAACCTCGTTTCTTCCCTGTTCATATCCTATATGACATCTGTCAAACAGATTTATATGGAACCTTATTCAAAATAAGTTATTGCACTGTTAAAACTTATCCGTTGAAGGAAATGGTAGCTCAGAGCGACTCTTGATTAATCTTATCATGTCTAACATTATTCGGTTAATCCGTTCGGACACACCGTCACTTTGACGTGTTCCGAGAGGAGTCCTCATTTGAAAGAATACTATACTCTTTCAAGTACATATGAAACTTACTGTTTAAGTATTTTCCAATACGGTCTTACCGTGGCAGGCATAATACTATAGCCGATCTGTTGTCTATTTCGTGTCGAAACTCTAAAAGTTTCCGATTTGTGTTCTTCAAAAGAAACACATAACCATAACGTGATGCCACATCCGTTTTAGGGTCACGAAATATTCATGTTCACATCTAGCCTAGCTAGATATCGGCCCACTTACTTCACCATGAATAGGGCTAACAGATCGGTGGCACTTACATTATTACCAAGTAAACAGTGTTTTAGGTACTTTACCTAACAAACTAGATTCGTAGACTTTATTTGAATAGTCAAATCAGTCCTAGTACCCACTCTTCAAAAGTGTGGATATACGAGTCTCGTTAAATTGTGTCCTAGACAACAATGCCACAAATAAGTCTCTATTGATCAAATCAATTTGAGCTATTTATTTGTCATTTTATATGTTTGAGATTTTATTTATATTCAAAATATAAATTCTGTTATTTACATCTAATGTATTTATCTCAGTATCATCTTTATATAATAAAACACTTAGTGTTCTATAATATAAAGGTTTTATCCGCAACGGATTAAACACTGATATAGAGATAATGTCTCTAGTCAAACTAGTTACTTTATAACAGTTCCTAATTTAAGTATATACCCAAATGGTAGTTCCTAAACTTAGGTATCTACGGTCGAAACAGCGACTTTCGTCCCGTTTCCGATTCGCAGAGCAATCTCAGCTTGAAGTCAGTATCCTGCTCAAAGCAGATTCTGAACATCAATACATATATTTTATGTACCACACTAAGTATTTAAAATCTAATTTCAATACTAGCTGTGAACATAACTAAGACAAATAGTTAGAGCCTCGCCCTTTCTTTAATTCCTTCGTGTCTGCCATATCTAAATGGTAGTCACTTTGGGATATGTCAATTATCCTTTCAATATTTTAGAAACCTTAGGCCAAGCCTTGGGTTCTTAGAATATCGAACGATGTGCACCTCGTGCTACATGCCCAATTGCAACTTTGACTTTATCTCCTCTAGAATAGTCAATTAATTCTCCAAGAATTATAAATTGCAATTTTAATACTTCTTAAATCTAAAATTAGATTTATGACAAGTATATTAAATTAAGCATTAAAGTCATCATCACACATAATCTTCCAAAGATTTTACGCTCTACTTATTTTGCTTAATTTTGGGCTTAAGGTATAATAAGTTATTTTATCAAATAAAGTAACCTATTATTTATTCCCAATTAATTAAATATTTCAATCAATCCCAGATTGTATTTTAAATATCCAATTTTTTTTTTAAAATTTTATCTTGATTACAATAGTCCAACTATTTAATCAACGATTAGTGGTACTATACATATTATAATGATTATAATAGTCCAACTATATAATCAAATATAATCCAAATTAATTAACCTCAATTACATTGATTACTATAATCCAATTATAAAATCAACTGTAAACTGAAATTAATTATTCAAATATTTGATTAATATAATCCAATTATATATAATCAAATATAATACAGTCCAACTGTTTATTAAAACAACAATTTAAATATTAGTCCAACTAACATTTAATATTACGACGAAATAATTTAAATGAGCGCGTATGGCGAGTAATTGAACGAGTATTGCAAATTCAATTCTTGCCTCCCACTATTTTTCGTCGAGCCTCTAACCCTCTGTCGAGTACTCGGGAAACCGTGTTTCCTAGTGGGCTAGGATCCCGTTAAATATCACACAATCTTGACTTTGGCCAACAAATTGTATGATAATTAACTAGGTAGATCTCGAAGATCAATTGGATCTCATCTAATTCCTAGATCCAGTAGGCGGATATCCAAATCCTAAACATATATCTTATATATGCCAATACATCCAATGTATTACCTAACCTTTTTCCTCTGAATCAACTAAGCCTTGGCTTGGCACAACAAACCTAGTGATCCCAGTCAAGCGCGAACCCATTGACATGGAAGCTTCGTAATCAATGTCAATGGACAAGAAGTGGTCTTGACTTTGGCCAACAAACCACAACTTGGACACGACACCGATATGGAACAGCTTTCGTGATTAAAACACATCTTCGACGGACAAGGGCTTGACTTTGGCCAACAACCCCTGCCAATCTCGGATCTTGAGTAAAAATCACTCAATGGAAGAAAATAAACGCTTGATATTTACGAGGGTTTTTCGCGTGCAAATTGGCTACCAATTTATTATCTTTGTTAAGGTCTCATCATCATACACCCCTTAAACATGCATTCTAAACACATAATAAAGCGCATATGATATAAATAATAATGATATGCGGATGGATACTTACACATTGATCTTAGATCAAATCTCTCACTCTCTTTCTCTCTCCAAGCTAGCACTTGCATTACTTCTACTACCCGTTACACTACACTTCTAAAGAAACCTCATTTACATGGAGGGGAATAGGTGAGAAGAGAATACAAAAATTAGGAGATAAGGCTGGACACGCAGGTCCAATTTATAAATCAAATTTATTACATTTCCAAAATCGCCCCACCCGACTAATATCCATCTGATATACATTATTCAAACATCACAACCATGTATTCATACAAGCATGTTATCAATCAATCCAATTAATTAATCTTGATAATTAGTGATCATCCAATGTTCAAACAAAGATTTGATTTTGTTCGAGTCAAACTCGTATTGCGAACACGTACTCAAAGTACGATTTCTACTAATTAAATTAAATTACATGATTAAATCCAATTTAATACGTATTTAATTCTAGTTCATTATTTAATTCCAAATTAAATATTACACTTTATAAAATAAACATTTACGACTTAAATTCCAAATCTAATCGTTACGGGTCTCAAAGCCCGATTAATATCCAATATTAATTTAATTAAAGTCCAATGGGCTTTTAATTAATTTCTTGAGGCGTGGACTTTTGGTCAACTCGGGTCAAACCCGCAACCAAAGTCCAATCCGGGAGTTACCCCATAAGCCCATAAATTAATTTAGGCCCATTAGGCCCAATTAAACGTTAAAGGTTCATTAGTCGCATTTGCCTTTTGGAAGCGGTTTTGGGCCTAATTGGATCCAACCAATTTTGGCCTAAACCAACTTTGTACAACAAAGTCCAATAAACCCAATAACAACTTTGAAAGCCCAAATCCAATTTTAAGCCCAACAATTTAATTCCAAAAATTCCAAATTTTCCAATTAAATTACCTAAAGTGTATAGCATTATTAATTACCCAAATCAAAGTTTCTAAAACATGAAATTTGTCCAATTAATCATGCTCAATTCATTATTATATGTCCAACACACAAATTGAAAAATCAAACCCATTTACATGCTTAATAGCTCTCGGCCAAGGAGGGATTTTGTGTCCGATTTGGTTTCAATCCAATCGAACCCACAATCGACATTAAATCAACATCCATTTTATTTCATACACATCCAATGTCACCAAATCAAAATCACCAAGACATTAGGGCATAGTTCCAATTCGGCCAACATAGAATTTTTGGGGATTTATGTTCAATTCAAAGTACAATCCAATTGACCAAAATTAACATCATCCTACATGATTCTAACTCATCCAATGAATCAAAACCAAAAAATTCCAAGAATCCAAAATTAACCAATACATTCGGCCAAGGGGAATAATTTGGGGAAAATAATTCCAAATCAATTTTCAACAAATTGGTCCAACCAAAATGCAATTAGACATGTTATAAGCATACTTAAACAATCAATTCATTCAAATCATGTTCAACAAACATTTACCCAAATTTAAAGTTTTGGCCAACATTAAGCAAATTGGGGAAAATCAATCCAATTAATTTTTTATCAAATTGATTACATATAACTCAAATTAAATCATATACAAGCATTCTTAAACAAACAATTTGTTAAAATCATGCTTAAATCAAAAAGCCCCAAATTTTGCTCAAGAACCCTAATTCGTTTTTATGCAACCAATAGCTCAAGATACCATTGTTGAGTTTTAATCAAGTCCCAAGATCAACAAACATGCATAAAAACGAGTTGAATACAACCAAGGAATAAGGCGGAATTCATACTCACATTGATGGGTTTTGATGAAATGAAGAACACAAGCCTTCAAGCTTCTCAAACTCGCGGTAATGGAGCTCCTTGTGCTGCTGGACTGCTCGGTTTTGGTCATTCTTGTCTCTCCAAGATTCGGCCATGGATGAACACCATTGAAGCTTCAAGCTTCAAGCTTTCCAAGCTCACAAATTCGTTTCCCTATCACCATAATATAACCCATGTGTGTGTGCTAGCACTTCTCTTCTTCCTTTGCTTCTCACAAATTCGGTCAAACCAAAAATTGGAGAGCAAAAATGGCTCCAAGCCGTGAGATGAGGAAGATGAAAAGAGAGGGAAAGGGTTTCACGAAAAACGTGAATGAGAGAAGAGAGAGAGAGTTAAAGCTTTACTTATATATTTATTTTATTTTTACAAATAAAATCAAATACAAAAAAGCTTTATCATTTACCAAAAGTAAAAATCAAAAAGCAAAAAGCAAAAGTTGCTTTTTCAACTTCTACATCAATCACTCAAATCAAGTGACAACATGTCACATCACTCAAAGTGACATTTGATTTGACGATTGATGCGACTAGCTATATGACGCATGATTGACTTGCTTGCGTGCCGCACTCGAATTCGAAATGCGAATGCGCTCGCAAATAATCCTGGGCTCGGGTTCGCTAATTCCAAATTAACGAATTTTCCGTCGCGTCGTAATTAAATGATTACGCCTAGCGAAATCACTATTCACGTCGTTAACGAATTAATTCTAAATTAATTCGTTCGCCCGAATTAAAATCTAATTTTAATTCCGCGTCGAAATCCAATTTCTTATAATATATCGAATATATTATTTTATCGATTAATTCCAAATTAATCGTTCTCTCTCTTTAATTAATATTTTATCCCAGATAAAATATCTCCGTGATTAATCCCAGATTAATTTTCTCTCTCTTCTAATTAATCCTAGATTAATTAAGTGCGAGTTATACATCATTGGTGAATCTTCAGGAAGCGACCCATGAGATCTCCGGATATGTTGGCAGTAAATACGGTCGTCGGACTATCCGAACACGTAAGTACCTCGTACTACGTTTATACCGATTTACAAGACAAGGTTGGCTTCTAGCAAAGCGCCATGCCTACCCAATTCTCCAGAAATATACTTACAGGAATATATAGATCTGTATCAAGCGTAGTATACCGTAGTATTGTGTATATCGGCCCAGTATCGGATAGTCACGTGCTAGGGCTGGGGCTGGATAAGTGTCTGCCCCGTCCGAAGCACATGTCGGATGTCTGGTAACTAGTCTCTATAATCGATATGTATGACCTAGTCATAATATCCCGATGGTTGCGCAACACTTAAGATCACTAATACCGTATCCAGCGTGACATCATCTCCAATATGACTGAAGTGATACTTCCGTCTTGACATCACACCCAATACACTACGACTCTCTGATAAACCCAGAAGTGGTGTACGTAGAACCGGTTAAAGCCCTGTACCACCAAGACCAAAGTCTATCGATTATCGTAAGTATTAGCGATGCAAGTCTCAGGTTAAGACTATACACACCTACCTTGATTTCGGCCTCCCATAGACACATAGTCATAATACCAATGGGATTTCGAGGGGTCTATCCAGAGCGAAGCTGTTTCCCGTACCATCGGTGAAACACGACCTCCTATCGCACTTGCATAAGTATCCAATACTTATATATATGAGAACTATGCCGTTGTGCCCTCACAACGCGCACAAGTGCAATACTAGCCTATTCCGCATTATCGATGTCCTGTCTCGATAATACTCCAGCTAGGGATATTTAATGATTAATCCTTCGGGGATTGATACGTATCATATCATTCTCAATCCAGGAACTAATCATATGGACCTCTCTTCATTTATACATTTATGTGATCTAATCACAAATGATGAGAGTGCAATTTCCTTGTCACATAGTTAATTTGTACAACAACACCGTGATCTGTACAAATAGTGACGCTATGGGTCATTTTGTCCAACAACCATTTCATAGGTCAACTAGGGAATCTCGCACTCCTTTGAGATATATCATAGTCAATCATGAGGACTTTGAATCTTTCATGATTGGTGAAGCGGTTCATGTGGATGACCCCAGAAACTACGAAGAAGCAATGTTGGACATTGACTCTTCTAGATAGCTTGAAGTTATGAATTCTGAAATAGAATCCATGTATTCTAATCAAGTATGGACATTTGTTGATCCTCCTGAAGGAATTAGTCATATTGGGTTAAATGGGTCTTCAAGAGAAAGATTGAAAATGATGGTAAAATATAGACTTATAAGGTTAGACTAGTGGAAAAATGATATACTCATAAACAAGGAATTGATTATGAGGAAACTTTTTAGCGAGTAGCCATGTTAAAATCCATTAGAATTCTATTAGCCATAACAACTTATTATGATTAATGAGATTTGGCAAATGGATATCAAAACGGCATTTTCGAATGGATTTCTTGAGGAATAAATTTATATGAAACAACCAGAAAGTTTTGCATCTAAATGAGATAGTCATAAAGTATGCAAGCTGCAAAGATTAATATACAGTCTAAAGCGAGCATTTAGACACTCGACCAATATTGTTGTGTATCGCCTAGATTAACATTTGATGTTAATATAATGAATTATGAGTCTCATATCATAAGGACATAAACAATAGATATTTTCATTAGTAGAATGAAATATCAAAAACGACCACAGAAACATAAGATCACATGGTAATATTATCTAATGTCATTGATCTTCGTAATAATACATTATTGTCGTTATATCCTTTAACCTGAGATCACATTCTGACTTGTACGATAGTACTCATGGTTCACTAGTATATCATCATTCGACTAGCCACGTCCTATGAATAAACGCCAGATGGTCTTGAGTTATTAACATACGAAGTCATGTGTGATTCAAGAAGGGATCTGATAGCTTTGATAATAAAAGCTAGAGTGTTCGAATGAGACTCAAAAATATGGATAAAAGTCTTTAGTCAAAGCAGTCGATATCTTAGAGATATCAAATCCACGAGATTGAGTTTTGAAATATATCAAGTAGTAAGGATTTGACCTGACTATAATCTTAGACTCGATAAGGAATATAAATATCAGAAGGAATGAGATGACACACTCGAAGTGTATTCTAACGGTTCATATATTTTCCCACTTCATTCATCGACTATGGGTCATGACATGCTGCTAGACGTTTACTCATGGTCTATGGGATATCATAGAGATGAATATTGAAGAGTTAATATCATCCTATTGCTAGTCGATTATGAACCTAAGACGGTCGCACAAATATAAATTTCGTCTATATTACAAATTTAAGGATGCTTATTAAAGATTAATAAATGATTACTTTGGCAATTAATATGAAAATTATTTTTTTAATTAAAATAGGATTTCCTGATAAGATTAGGACATTCAGAATATTTCAGAAATATTGATTTGGTTAATAAATTCGAAATATAAAATTAGATTTAATTGTTTAAATAAATATTTGATATTTATATTAAATAATTTAATTAAATTAAATATAATTTTAATTAATAATTAATTAAAATTAAGTAATTATTGGGCCAAAATAATATTTAATCTATTGGGTCTTAATTTAGACCCTAATTAATTAGAGTTCTAATATATATTAAATATGAAATTCTTATTTAGTTAAGGTTTCCTAATTATTATTTGGGAGGAATCTTAAAGAGATCAAATCTTATTTAGAAAGATCTTGAATTATCATTATTATATTGTGATATAATTAAAGCGATCCTCATCTATAAATAAAGGTGAAATTCGACCAAAGGAGTTAAGTCTCTCCCTTGGCCGAATTTCCTCAGTTTATCTCTCTCTTTATGTTGTTCCGAATAAGGTTTAAGATTAATTTCAAGAATATTTTTTTTTTGGATATTAAATCTAAGACTTCAACATTCAAGAAAAAATAAGAGTTTTTTTTTTCTCAAAGTGAGAATAATTTGTTCGTAGAGGAATTCTAGTGTGCCAACTAGAGGTGCAATGCTTAGTGCACTACTATGAGGGAAAACTCAATAAGGCTCAAGAAAATGATAAACGCATTCAGATATGATTACTTTATCCTTAGTTTTTATTTATGTTGATAAATAAATAATTTGCATGCATGTTTAAAATTAATATAGATTAATTTTATTAGTATATTTGTTTACACCAACAACGATATAACCACGATCCTTAAAGTAGTTCTGGGTGAAAATTTTAAATTTCAGTCACATGAATGCTTTTGTGCTAATCCCAAATACTTACAAACATGATACCATAACCCGCCTCGAGTTGAATGAAGATAATTGAATTGAGTGGCCACTCTTAGATGATCTTACCATTTATTGTTTATATTATAAAAAACTAAGATTTTACCTCAATGTTAGTTTATATTAATATACTTATTCGAAATTTTGTCACTGTTTGGGCTTTGTTTTGTCACTCCGGACACTTAAATCAATGTTTAGTTCAAAATTTTGAAATAAAAAAGGAATTTAGATGTAATTTGGGACTTCGTGTGATTATCTATTGAAGTTAGTCTAAACATTGAAATGAAATCCCTCAAACCATCTCCACGACTACTTATATATAAGGTATGTAATTGAGTTGTGAAATACTTAGATTTATTTCAATATGTTTGTGAATCAATGTAGGATAAGTAATACATGTATGGTTAGATCATAAGTGGACCATTATGGATTTGTTCCATGAAAAAATATTAGAGATGATATTTCTTTACATTAGTATCAATAGCTTTTATATATGTATTCTAGTTAGATTACACAAAAATGCATGATCATGCATGAAAAATGAAGAAAATGCATTATGTTTTTTAATTTTACAAAAATAATTTTCTTCCAATTTTGGGCCTTAATATCTTTTTGTACGAAATTGGAAATGACGTGTTCTAAGATGTTTTGAAAATTAGGACATGTGATCTTTAATTCGGTATATCATTTGCTTAATTTGGATTAAAATTGATAAGGACATGGACCCTAGAAGTTGGCTAGTTGAACCTGCTTTTATGATATGTCATCCGCATCTTAAGAAATCAGACGACGTGTCATCCGCATCTTAAGAAATCAAACGACATGTCATCCTGAAATGATATACTACTCATCATTTATAAAAATCCAAGACACATATGACTTTTCGATTGAAGGTTAGAAATCGACATGTCGATTCCATTCAAACTGTGAAACCGACATATCGTACGATCACTAAACAAACAGACGGCATGTCTTCTGAGTGCGTGACTTGCCAGCAAGCGGCCGACATATGAGGGCGTGTGAGCGCTCGTAAGTTCCTGTGGCCGGTGCATGGTAGCGCATGGTGGCGTGTGCTTCCCTCCTGATGGCCCGTGGTGGAGCGTGGAGATGTGTGTTGGCACGTGTGGGTCATGTCTACATCGGTTTTCTTCAGTAATTTCGATCCGTCATGATTGAGTGTCTAATATTTTCTTACATAGTGTTCTCATAATTGTAATTGGCAATGATAAATTTATTTTATCACATAAACTTTATGTTTATGTAATTTTATGAATATATTTATGATGTTTATTTTAGCCAATGTAATTTTGTGTTTTCATTGTGCTGATTTTTCTTTATATTTGTTATAGAAAAATCATACCGATTGTTCAAAGAACTGCAAGAATGGTTATGACATCTGCACACCGTGAAAGATTAAAAGACATGTTATTAGAAATGAATAGATATCAGATGAGTGAAGGCGATGATAGATTCTGCATATCATCACTTTCAATCACATGTTACAAGAGTTGATATGAGAAGGTAATTGGATATGACAATAAATACACCCAGAATACTACGAAACACTCTTCTTATAATATGATAATTACGACTTACTGATATTTGGGAATCAGTAACTCATACAGAAGAACTACGTGTTCAGTATAATAAAGCCATTGAGAGGTTGACAATTGAGTATCTCAGACATAAAGCGAAAAATATGATTTTTCCTTTGATATCTCGAAATCATTGCAATGATCCTACAATTGCTATATGATTTCCATGGCTATCCAAGATTAATTATGAGTTACCTCAAGATTTTAAGGATTCGTATCCTAAGACATTTATGAGTTGAGATGCTAACATCAGAAAAGTTCTAAGTGTTAGATATTAGTTTTTCCTATAACAAAACTCTATTATTATTGCTGTGTAATTATTTGTTATTTCACGGCATGTAAATATTGCTTTCATATTTTTATGAATGGATGATTTATGTTAAATTTAATTTATGTAATTAAATTATGGAGTGTCATGTACATTAGTTGTCACATGATTAAAAGTTCCAAAAAAATTAAGTATTTTTTTTAAAAATGATTTTACATGATTGATTATGTTGATAATATTTTCACATTGGGACATTGGATGATGATTGGACACATCTCAGTAATTGAGCATGGATGAACCTGAACATGGCACCACGACCCAACACAAACGAGACCAAGAGGCCTACGAGGCCTGGAAGAAAAAAAAACTACATTGCCCGCATTACATTGCTAAGCATTATGGATAATGACCTCATGAAATAGTTCAGGATGTATGACATGGCTAAGGACATGTGGTCCACACTAGTCGAAAAGTTTGGTAGTATATCGATAACTAAACTTAGGTCACTCACAATCAAGTTTGACACATACAAGAAATGTCATGAGTTCACTATGTCAAAGCTCTTGAATCAAATGTCAAACATGATTACTGAACTAACAGATGTTGGTTATGTTCTTACAGATGAACAGAAAGTCCAAGTGGTTATTCATTCTCTTCCAAAAAGTTGGGAGCATATGAAGATGCATTTGACCCACAATGAGAGCATCAAAAATCTTGATGATGTTAAACGCCACCTAGAATTAGAGAGCGACCACCTTTCGTCCGCTAAGTCAAATACTGAAGTATATATGACAGAAATCAAAAAACCTAAGGGTTTCAAGAAGAAAATAAAATTTCATGGTGGTAGGTTTCAGTTCGGAAAAAAAAATATTCTTCCAAGTTAGGAAAGAAACAGAATATTAACCAACATGAGAAAGGAAACCGTCCTACCAAAAAGTAAAAAATGGCAAAGGTTAAATGTTTTAACTATGATAAGAAAGGTCATTTTGCTCGTGACTACACCGAGCCTAAAAAGGTGAATACATTTAATACATATTTAAATAAAATATGTGTTTCGAGTTTGATCTTTCTAACTGAATCTAATCATTTGTGGACTGTAGTCTCAGGAGCTACATACCATGTACCGAATGATAGAGATGCCTTCATAGAATTTCACCTAGGGTAAAATGGACATATGTCGGCAACAACTCACGAGTTGAATTCGAAGGATTGGGTACATGCAAGTTAGTCATGCATGGCGGAAAAACTTTACTCCTACATGATGTATTGTTTACTCCACAAATTCATCGAAATTTAGTTACTGTGTTGGTTTTGGTTAATTTAGGTTTCAACTTGAACTTCCATAAATTTGGTGTTGATTTGTACTTATGTACAATACACTATGGTTCTGGTTATTTTATGGATGGTTTTATTGTATTAAATATTGAATATTTTAATCACAATTTCAGTTTTTTTCTTTTGTTGCTTCGTCTGTCAGTAATGATAGTGATGTAAATATGTGGCATGCTAGACTTGGCCACATTGACTAGCAAAGAATGAACAGATAAGATAAAGAAAGCTTTCTGGGAAACATAGAAAATATATATTTGTCAACATGTGAATATTGTTTGGTTGAAAAAACTGTGAGAAAACCATTTAGAAAAGGAACTATAGCAGAATATCCTTTACAATTAATCCATTCATTCAGATATATGTGGTCCAATGAATGTTAGAGCAAGAAATGTAGCATCTTGTTTCATCACATTCATAAATGATTTCACATGCTTCAGTTATATCTATTTGATTGCTCATAAATCTGAAGCATGGAATGTTTTAAGAAATTTATGAATTTGACGGAAAATCAATTAAACAATAAAATTAAAGCGTTACGTACTGACCGTGGTCTTGAGTACTTATTTGATCAGTTCAGAGAATTATGTGATGAAAAAAGAATTAGTCATCAGTTGACTACTCTTGCTATTCTTCAACAAAATGGTGTTGCGGAAAGAAGAAATATAACTCTTTTTGAAATTGTTAGGTCTATGATGGCACAAGAAAATTTGCCTATAACCTATTGGGGTGATGCATTATTGACTGCCACATATATACTTAACCGAGTGCCATCAAAATCAGTTACCACTACACCATATGAGTTATGGACAGGTCGGAAACTAGATCTTCACTTTTTGAAACCTTAGGGTTGTCTGATCTTTGTCCATGTGTGTTCTCACAAACATGGAAAATTAGACCTAAGAGGAAAAAAATGTATCTTCATAAGATATTCTAAACAATCAAAAGAGTTTGTTTGCATCATTGAACAAGAAAGTGGAGGCGTGACATAATTTGAATCACGAGATATCACGTTTTTAGAAAATAATTTTCCTAAGCATGGAGAGATAGGTCAAGATTTATCTCTATATAAAACTCAGGATCACATGAATCTCATGATTGTTGAACACTCAGGTTTACCTAATTCAAGTGGGAGTGATGTTGAGGAGAGAAATTTGAGAAAATATGATGAATCAGTTTCACATGAATCTCAAAATGATGAATTAGTTTCACATCAGTCTCATTTACGTGATCCGAGTATAAGTGATGTACATAATCCAAGTGGGAGTAATGTATATGATTAAAATGGGAATAATATGGAAAGTGAGGAATTAGTTACACAACCAGAATTACAATTACGACGTAGTAATCATATAAGCATTCCTCGATGTCGTTTCGATATCGAATGAGAGACCTTTATGATTCTACCCCAAGAGGATGAAGAGCATAGAAACGTAAAAGAGGCTTTTCGGTATCTTGCTAAAGAAAAATAGATGAAAGCAATGGAAAAAGAAATGGAGTCAATGAGGTCCAATCAATTTTGGGAATTGGTTGATCTACCCAAATGACGCAAAGCTATCAAGAACAAATGAGTTCTTAAAATAAAGCGTAATGTTGATGGCAATATCGAAAGATATAAAGCACGACTTGTAGCAAATGGTATACACAACATTAAGGAATTGGCTACGAAGAGTTTTTTTCAAATATTGTAAGGTTTACCTTAAATCGCTTGATTTTGATTAAAGTAGCGAGTATGAATCTAGAATTACAGCAAATGAATATAAAAACATTTTTTCTCAATGGATAACTTGACGAAGAAATCTACATGGAACAACTAATAGGTTTCATAAAAGAATATGAAAAAGAGAAAGTATGTAGACTTTTGAAGTCTATATATGGTCTCAAGAAATCGTCTAGATAATGGTATATACGATTCCACAATACAATCATTTCGAATGATTTCACAATGATAGATGATGATCATTGTGTGTATACCAAGAGAGATAAAGCAAGTTCATTATCTTATCTTTGTACGTGAATGATATATTTATAGTCGGAAATAATAAGGAGTTTGTAAAACACATCAAATGATAGTTGTCATCTAACTTTGAGATGAAAGATATGGGTGAAGCTGCATATATTCTTGGGGTTAAGATCTCAAGGAATCGTTCAAAGAAATTATTATCTCTTTCACAAGAGTCATACATAAAGAAAATTCTTGAATGTTTCCAAATACAGGCTTGTAAACTCATTGATACTCCTATCACGAAAATTGAACCTTTAAGTCGTAGATTGTGTCCTGAAACTCCACAGGAGAAAGGAAAAAATGAAGAGAGTTCCTTATGCAAGTGCAGTTGGAAGTTTAATGTACGCAATGTTGTGTACGGAACCTGATATCTGTTTCGCTGTTGGATTGGTAAGTATATATCAATCCAATCTAGGACTAGCACATTGGAAAGCAGTTAAAAGAATATTTAGGTATCTGAAAGGGACATCTGATTACTCATTATGCTATCAATGGAATGATATGCAATTGCAAGGTTATACTGATGCTGATTGGGGAGGAGATTTAGATGAATGAAAATCTACCTCCGGTTTTATTTTCTTACTAAAATGGTGTCATATCGTGGAGCAATAAGAAACAATCTTGGATAGCCTTATCCACAATGGATGCTGAATTTATGGCTTTTTCATCTATAGTACAAGAAGCTGTGTGGTTGAAAAGGTTCATGGATCATTTGGGTATGCCAAATGATTCTTCTGGTCCAGCATTAGTTCACTGTAATAGTGAAGCAGCAATAGCCTACACAAGACCCAAAATTTCATTGTAAAACGAAACATATAGATACCAAATATAACTTTATAAAAGATATAGTTACACGAAAAAAGGTAAACATTAAGTACATTTCTACACAAGAGATGATAGCAGATCCATTGACCAAGCCTGTTCTTAGAAAATGTCTTATTAGACATGTAAAAACTCGGGGTTTGCGTATATGTTAATGTACTTGCATATTATGATGTGTTATTTTTCCCAATAATGTTTACTAATGTTAATACTCATTGATATTTGTGTGCAATGCTTACATATTACTATGTTAATACATGTTTAAACAAATATACTATTAGTTAGTATGAGAAGTATGTCAGACAAGTAAATGATTGACCCTCTCACACGGACAACCGTCTCTATTACTCTGTGTTAATGGGAGATGGAATAAATTTTTAAGCTAATTATCTAAGTGATAATTTAGAGAGCTCAAGCTTGAAAATTAAGTAATGTCGTTATGAGGTCACTTTTCTATGTGATATGACTGGAGGTGAATAATTTCATTTCACCTTATTTGTCTTAATGTCAGATGTAAGTTAGACATTGTGTTTGTCTGAACTATCATTTGTACGGTATTTTATGAGACATGCGCTCCATGTGAAAGGAAAGAATATTGTAGCACATGTTTTCATACCATATGTACAATTACAATTATTAAGGGTAATACAAGTAAAGATCTCAGTCTTCATATTGTGTAAGACCCTTGAGATTATTGCAATCTCACGTTGTACCCTTTAGACTCTTGTCTGCTTCTCAAAACTTAGAATTGATAATCACTATCTTGGAGTGTTACTGAAGGATCATGAGAGATTCGATCCAAAAGAACATCTCTGGAAAAGCGAATTGAATCAAGGTTGAGAGATTCGAGAAAAGAGAAAGATCATTATATGAGTAATATCTCATTAACTTGTATTCATCGGTCAACCAATTATGTTGTTCTATGTGATCAAACACGATTATGAATACAAAATTAAATGTTCCATTCGAAAAGAGATCGAGAGAGATATAATGTGATAAATGATCGAGGATAACGCATACATAATCCACTATGGTTCTATCTATTATTTGAGTAGCTATATATTCCTAACAGATGTATAGCAAGTGAACTCTCGAAATATGTTGGTCGCATGACACAATTGCTAAGTATGAATTATTCTTGTAAATACAATAAAAACTGTTGATCTCATCATGTGTGAGTGGGAGATGTTAGAAAATGTTAGAAATTAACATTTAGAAAATATTAATGGGGAACATGTGGTACACCAACGATGATAATATTTTTTGGAGGGGTTGGAGAAAGTCATTAAGTTACCAAATGCATGTGATTAAATAGTAATCAAAACATCCAAATGCATGTGATTATATAGTAATCAATGCTTGCTTCCAAGTGCATGTGAGTGAATAAGAAGTCATGCATGTGATGGTATAGTAACTTGATTTCTCTCCTATAAATATGAGCATTTGCTCATTGAGATAAGTAATCAATTAAGTTTGATTAAGGACATCTCTACAAGAAGTAAGATATGCAATTGTATTGTGAAATACTTAAATTTATTCCAATATATTTGTGAATCAATATAGGTCTAGTAATACATGTATGATTAGATCCTACGTGGACTATTATGGATTTGTTCTATGGAAAAATATTATGAATAATGTTTCCCTATAATATATATATTAATATTATTACATATTGGGCCAAAATCCAAATGATACAAGGTGAAATTGGGAATTAATTCTATGGCAACTTGCAAGCAAAGGCAAAGTGCAGACTCTCCGCTATCGGAATTGAAGAATAGTGTCCGGTTCAAACTTCAAAGAGCGATAGCCTCTAGAAAACGCACGTGCTCGTCTTGTGCGCCAACTCGATGCCCTTAAGGGCTCTAACTCTAAATATCTTTCTTTCATCAACATTAACCCCTTCCAGCCTCATGTGAATGAGACTTGGAAAAATTCCAATTTAAAGCATATACGTCCATTTTCGCCGACCTTGGACTCTTCTTCTTCCTCCTATATATAAATTATTAATTTATAAATAAAAAATAAAAATCGGAATATTTCGATAACTATTATAAAGAGTTTCAAGAGAGTTTCCTAATATTTATTTTTTTCAGAGTTCTCTCTCATGTGCTAGTTTCAGGGCCGGTCCTGAATTTTTGGGTGTCCGATGCGAAAGCTCAAAATGTGTCATTTTTTATTACGAAAACATATGTTTAAAAAAAATAATATTTAACGATGGCTGGAACACAGTCGAAGCTGGAGAGTTAGGCCCTCACACCCAAATTATATTACTTGAGAAAATATACAAAAGGGGGACATAGTATCTAAACCCCGACAATAAAAAATTCAATCATATACAACAATTCCTAGCAAAGCTCCTTGAAATTTCAACATTTAAGAAATTATCTTCTAACATTTTTTGAAGCAAAATCATCAATTATATCATCATACTCCAAGTCTTCAATCTCATCATTTTCAATGCATAAGATTACTAATCCATTTAGCCTATCTTGAGTCATAGTGGTTCGCAAGTAAGATTTTAATAATTTCAATTTTGAAAAACTTCTTTCAATTTTGGTGCCCCTTAATTTTTGGGCCCTGGACAGTAGCCCATGTGGCACTGTGCCAGGACCGGCCCTGGCTAGTTTAAGACTAAAAGATTATTTTATATTTATATTTCAATTACATTCATTCATCTCAATTAAGATGAGATATTTTACTCAACCGATTAAAGAACTAGGTTCAATTTAGTAATGTTTGTGCAAATTTAATTGACTAGTATTTAAAAGAAATACTTCAAAATCCGTTTTGTTCTTTCATAAAGAATTGATATTTTCGTTTCTAACAAATAGATTCATTCAATGGTTTTTTTTTTTTTTTTGGGTCACGGTTTTAATAACAGAAATGAAATGAATAATTAAAAATTATTAACTTTGTACGAATGAATAAAGTGTTATATTCTAAAACAAAATTTTTATTTAAAAGATAGAGTGAATACAGTTTAAATTAATTGTTTTTAACTAAGATCCGAATTCAAATGATGAGTCAAGTAAAATTACTTGAAAATTATATGGTATAAGGAAAAAAAAATTAAAAAAATATAAAGTAAAACAAAATATATATGATTCTAATCCTATCTACTACAAAAAAAAAAAAAAAAAATAATAATAATAATAAGAAAGCTGAATTTTCCAAACGGTTGCGTGACATCAAGTTGTCGGTTTGTATAGAAGCTGAATGGTTTTGAACGGAATCTATTGGCAAATTGCATCCTTGTTATTTATATTAATTAGTATAGGGCTCGTAATTTGTACGAATTGATAATAAATTTTAGGCATATTAATCTTGTAAATGTTACAGATTTTATCGGTTTTATAATATAAATGAGACAATTGATTTACTTATATATAATATTTATGTCACATTCGTTTGTTTTTCAGTTCTCAAATAATATTTTTAATTCACTATGAAAGAACTAATCGTTAGAGTCTCCATCCTAAAACACACTAAATAATAAAAAAAATTATGAAATAAAAAAAAACTTCTAAACTAATTCAAAATAAAATAACAAATAACAATAGACACGATGGACGACTACTATTTAGGTTTCTTATTTTAATAGGAGATTATATTTGTATATCATAATAAGATTTTTATTTTAATAATTTATTATTTTAATTTTATAATTTAATAATAAAAAATATTAATTGTAGAGATTATGTGTCATTTATATTTTTTATTTTAATAGAAGATTATACTATATCTTCTTATTATAACGCTATTAGAAAACTTAAAAATGTTTAACTTATATATATATATTCTTTTCCGGATTATCTATTATATTATTCAAAAATTAATCGGATAGTATAATATTTTTTTGTTATAACATAGTTCTTATTTAATAACTTTATTAATTTCATTTTATAATTTAGTAGTGTTTTTAATTGTAATAGGATAGTATAATATGTTTTATTATTATAATACAGTTTTTATAAAATTATCATATGTATTTTTATTGTAATATGTATTTTATTTAATAAAAAATTAATTATAAAGATATTTTGATTTTATAATTTAATAATAAAAAATTAATTGTAGAGGTTAATTGTGGAGAGTAAGTGACATATATGTTTTTTTAAATTTTAATGAGAGATTATAATATTATAACACCCCATAAGTTTTAGCGTAACAATCAATGTCATACAAGTTATGCATGCGACTTTTCATGTACATGTAGGGTCTCTGAGTGTAGACCGATCCATACAAGTCAGTGCATTCATCATGTAGTGAGTCATAAAATTTCAGCCTTTTCACGTTGGTGTTGCGTTCATCCAAGCGTTCGAACGCAATCAACACTCTCGTTTGTGGTGCATTCTTCAATCCGTTCGAAAGAAATTTTCAGAGAGTGTTCGTTCGAGTGGCGTTCTTCAATTCGGTCTAACACAACCTTTTAGAGGACTGACGTGACACGGCTATAATTTTTAAACAGAAAGTTCTAGATTTCAGCCTGTATAAATAAGCCCTTTAAGATTTTTTTCTTCATTTTTCCTTATTCTCTCTCTCTTGCGCCTATTTCTCCAAAAAAAACCTCATGCTAGATCTTCAAATTAAACTTGGATCTTGAAGATTCTCATGCATTCTCAAGCTTTAGGAAGCTCTGGTAAGTCTTCTAAGCTCCTCTTCAGCTTTTACTTTGTGTTTGAGTGAAACTCATTCTTTGATCTAAGTTTAAAGTGTCTATATTCTCATGTCACTACATGAACGATTTCATATCAAGGTCGTGATGAGTGGTAATTATATCACTATTTCTCACTCATTTAACCTAATATTTTGTATAGTTTCTTGAGTTTTGTGAATATTTTGATGTGTTTTGTGTTATTTTGTAGATAAATAAAGTTTCAGGACATTCTGGAGGTGATTTAGAGCAAAACAGTGAAAATTGGAAAAAATGGCATTTTTGTAATTGTCCGCGTCGCGACGCCTAACGTGCGCCGAACAGTGCTAACGTGCGCCGGGTCCACGAGTCAGAATCTGAGAAAATTTGACTTTGTTAACGTGCACCGTGCCACGTGTCACATCACAGCCGATCTGCTAACGTGCGCTGTGCCACGTGTCATCATCCTACGGTGCCGACAGTCGTCATCGCCACGTGTCGCCATGTGTCACTCCACGTCATTGCCACATCATCATCCACATCACATGTTGACCAAGTCAAAGTGCCACGTGGCTTCCACGTCATCATCGACCAATCACAGCGTGCCAAGTGTCGTAATTCTATGGTGCCGACAGTCACTTTGCCACGTGTCGCCACTTCAGTGCCACGTCAGCATCAATCATTGACTCACTTATCCATATCTGACACGTGGCGGATAAGAATCTTAATCAGCCAATCAGAAGCCGCCACGTGTCTCAATAATTGAGCTCCAACCACCTTGCCACGTGTCGCCTTATCACCTTATCCAGAATCTGAAGCCGACGAACCAGAAACTGCCACGTCGACCAAACGGGCGTCGCGACGCGCGACCCTTACTGACGCCTATAAATAGAGCTCGAAATTTCAGTTTCAGATGGATCATTCTCTCTAAATTCTCTCATGTAAATAGGGAGTTCTCTTCTTAGTTTCTTCTAATTTCAGTTTTGTAATTAATTTTAATTACGTTCTATAATAATAGTAATTTACTTTCTTTACTTTTTACAGTTTTACTATTCACTATGAGGAGGTAACTTCCCTCTGCTAGGGTGAAAGGTTAATTCTTTTACTATTGCTATTTAGATTAATCTCCTTTAAATATAATATATTCACTATTTAAAATTTGACTTAAAAATGATACCGCCAGATTGGTCGGTTGGTAGTTCATTTTAATCTGGTTTAACCTGACTAATCAATGATACCGCCAGATGGTTGGTTGGTAATTAAATTTTCTTACCGCCTATATGGCAGGTTTATTTTGGTTCCGCCTTTATGGCTGGTTGAACTTAATTTGACTTAATCAGGTTACTGCTTATATGGCTGGTTGGTAAAATAATCACAAGTTAATATATTATATTAAGGGAGATATCTAAATTAGTAGTAGTAAAAGTTGATCCTTTTATCTTAGCATTTTATTTTATTGCAATTTACTTTTCAGCTTTTACTTTATCGGAATTACTTTTCAGCATTTTTACTTTATGTCTTTTACTTTCAAGTTTTTAATAGCCCTAGTTATGTGTTGTAACTAAATTAGTTATCTGGGGTTGTGATGACTTTTAATATCACCGGTTTATAAGAAGTTATTTTATAGTTTGAGTAATTTAAAAGTTTACTTATTAAGTCTTAAGTCTAATGCGTCTTGTTAATTGTCAACTAATAAGATTGATCTGGTAAATCTAAAATGAACTAGACATATGGATTTTAGGTTTCAGCCTTAGACTTAGTAGCCAACGATCTTCCTTGAGGATAGATAACCCTTTAATAGATTTCCTTACATGATAGACATATACCTGTTGGGCGGGGGTAGCCATAATTGGAACTTAAACTTAATGAATCCAGATAATTTGGTTGACATAGACATATGGTTCAATTGAGTTAAACTGGGTATTTGCGTCTGACCATCGACAGAGGCTTTCGCATAATTTAGTGTTCCAGGTTAGTAAACCGATTTATTACACAAACAAAAAATTAACCACTTCATCTTTAAAATGATATTGGAAGAAATCACAACCCTAGTAGTTTTTAATATTGAATTTTCTTAAACCTACTTTTGTGCAATTTTATTTACTTATTTTTAAATTTAGAATCATCATCATCTCAAATCAATCAATCAACCTGTTAGATACTAGCAATCATTTGAACTCATAAAATTAATAGATTAGGTATTAAGTCCTTGTGGGATCGATACTTTTTATACTACTTGAACGATACATGCGCTTGCGTTATACGCGTGTGTTTACGCCGGTCAGGTCGTCATACAATTATGAAATGAACCGTAACTATAGATAAACCATCAACAAAGTGGTCGTCTTCGTTTGCTCTCAACAGACTATTTAAGATTACTCATTTTAGATTTAAATCTTCTTTTGTATAATATTTATACACTACGTCTGAAAGCACATTAGTAACAAAGGACATTCATGACAATTTATAATATGCGAATTTAAAACAAACATTTTTTATAAATGAAAATTGCATCGTTCATTAATTAAAATTAATTTCGTTTACATATTACATTTATAATCTATGGAATATATCCCAACATGACGTTGTCAGGTCGGATTTTTTTAAAATAATTTTTTATTTTTATTTTTTTTTTGAATTTTTAATACTTAAAAAATGAAAAAAAAATCAATGTTTTAAGTATTCTTTTAGATTTTTGACATTAAAATTTAATTATATATATATATATATATAATTAAAAAGTAATTTATATAATTTTAAAAAATATTAATAAAACTGATCATCGAATTCGAATTTTTTTGTCTAAACCTAACTCGGACACTACAAAATTATCTTTGGGTCGGACATAGTTTTTTTTACCAATCCTAACACCAAGGATGCCACTGGGCTCCTGGCCCTGTGGTAAGCTTGTGTTCTCCCAAATGGGATTGCAGGGAGTCAAAATCTCTCAATTTTGAGAGTAGAAAATTCTCTCCAAAGTGGGAGTGAATTTTTCGTCTCTAGTACACATAGAAATCTGGATGCATTATAAATGTTTGTATTCAATAATCCAGTAAATTACAGATTGTATATCTATAAATTTATATTGTAATAAAAAAAACAATGATGACTTTGTGATAAGAGTGACAATGGACCGGGCCGGACATGAAAAAATCCAGCCCCGTCACAAATCGAGCCAGCCCGTCTCTGGCTCTGGCTCGGATCATGATTTATCCGGCCTAATTTTTTTATAATAAAAAATTATATATATATATATATAATATTTTTAAACCCGAATTTTTTGTGTTGAGCTGAACCCGAATCAGACCTCATATTTCATGATCCGTCTTGAGATTTTTTGATCTCGACCAGGCCAAAATCCGAGGCGGGCCGGATCAAGACTGGCCAGGGCTTTTTTTGCCACACTTGGTGTGTGAGAGTGAGAGAAACGCAACCTCACTCAATAAAATAATACGGCACCGTACTTAATCCCACACACATCTGAGTCATCACTTCAATCAAAAAGAAAAGAAGAACCAAACATTTCAAAGGCAAACACGCAACCGGAATAACCGGTCAAAAAGACTTTAAAAAAGCGCATTAGCACCGCCACGTGTCCCATCTTATCCGTTTCACCACGCTTCCCTCTCCCCCACTTTAAATAGTCACCAAAAAGTAACTGTTAAGCAATCCATATCTCCTCTCTCTACAAATCTCAAGAACACTACTAGCTTTCCACTTCTCTCTCTAAATCACTAAACATGGCCACCAATATCATCACCTTTAGGCCCGCCGTCGTCCAAGTCTATGCAGTGGCGCCGGGTCACCAGAAGCCCGACGCCAACCGCCGGAAGAGTGCGTCGTCCAACTGGTGGAGCCCGCTCTTCGGCTGGTCCTCCGAGGCCGACTACATTGACTCCGAAAGTAAGCCGGAGAAAGAATCGGAGTCGGATTTTGAGCCGAAATCTTCAAGATCCTTTCGGTTCGCACCGGGTTGCTTCACCGAGGAGAAGGCGAAGCAGCTTCGTATGATGACCAAGGATACTGCGTCTTTTCATGACGTCATGTATCACTCCGCCATCGCCTCTCGCCTCGCCTCCGATTTCAAGTTCCGATCCGACCGTGAACTCGAAGCTTATGACAAGTAGAATATTTTTATTTTGTCTTTTGTTTAATTAGAAATAAATAAAAAAATTGTATAAATATCAAAATATGTGTCCGGTTTTTATAGGGCTGAAAAGTAAGATGAATCTTATGTCAGATGTGGTGATTTTACTTTAGAATATGATTTAGAAATGTAATTATTTTAATTTTATTTTGCTGTATTATTTGATTGTAATGAAGATAATTGTGGGTCTGCTAATGAATGTTTGGTTTATAACCTACTTTTTTTTTAATTTAATTTAATTAAATTAGTGGAAGATGATTTGATAATTGCCGGCCAACGGATTAGCCGAAAACAGTTGGATTGAGAATTAATGATTGTTTAATCTTCCGGGGTTTGAATAGTTGAGATTGTAAGAATGAACGATACAAAGATTCATCAAGTTGGCGATAGCATATCCGGATCATACAATTACAAGGATTCTGGTAAATAATAACCTTCCAAGAAGTATCGAGCAAGGAATATGCCTTTATTAGGATATTTTATTTTATTCTTTAATAATAATGGTGTTTACAATTATTTTGACTCGATTTTTCATCCCAAATACTGGAAAATACATTAGCAGGATCGTCTAAAAACACTGGAAAGTGCTTGAGAAAATAGTCGAGGTCAAAAGATTCAATCAACTCAACTCAATTCAAATTGCTTCACAACCATCTTTTATTTTTTGTTTTCTTTTCTTGATTCCAGGAAATTTAATTGCATTCGATCCCAGCTAATGGGAAAAAAAAAATTTATTTGGTTTGGTTTCCACATCAGGAAACACGAAATCGCTAGCAAATCACCTGACATGCTCCTCAGATTGTTACAAATTCCAATCCATCTTTTGGGACATTTTTTTAACAAGCAATCATTCTAAGACCAAAATCTTCCAACTGCAGGCACAAATAAGTGTAAAAAGGTTTTACAACAAAAAGTCCGCTAGGACAGCCATGCCAAAGAAGCATCTATATATCAAGAACACAATATGTCGATTGCCCTTGTCAAAACCCATACAGCATTCACATCATCTATATAATTTTGCACACATTAAAACATTTATTCAAAAGAAAAAGCTGCTTTCTAAATTTGTAATTTATTTCTTTGGAAGCTAAATTAAAACAATCAGTCCTTAAATCCTTGTCCCTGGGGAAAAAAATAGGTACGAGTCTACATGATAGAGTTATCGTTCCAAAATCAAAGGAATGAGAAAAATACACTGTAAGATTTATCCTGAGCCATTCATGGTATTACCAGAATGTAAGCTGCATAATCTCCGCAAAACAGAGAGGTGAAAGAGTGACGTAAGCAATCACCTTCACATCTCAGTTGAACAGATCTGTTCTAAATGTCTGTTAAGGAAAACCGACATGAAGCGGCCAAGTAGAGAGACAAAATAAGATGCTTGGCAACAATAATATAAGTTTTTGAGACATAAATTAAACATGAATTTCAGTGTGCAATTCCATTATCCAATCTATGACACCCGCAATAAGGCATATGATAAATATCATCTCTTTTTCTTCAGCACAAGAAAGGTCGTGTAAACAAGGCAAAGGCCAAAGGGGCAAACATACAGTAAACCACCAAAAATAATTAAACAAATTATAAGCTAAATAATACTCGTTGGGAGTTAATATAACCATGAAACCCGAAATAGAACCAGAACAGCATCGTTCCATTCTTTTATAAGCTTAAGATGAAAATGAGGAAGACAAGAGTCAATAAATCCACTTCCATGTGTACTTGAATCATAACATACAGAAAAGGATAGGGTATTCAGTAACTAGAATCAAACCAAAGTAGAAAGACTCAGTTTAAAACAAAACAAATTCCCCAGAACAGTGTAACTCTCTTCCTATACATTCTTCTAGAAGATCTATTAACTAAAGACATGAAAGATGTTCCATATTTTCTTTGACATTACTCCTCCTAATTCTCATGGAAATGATCTTATCAACTTGCCAAGGCAAAGAAAAACTACTCACTGTAGCAAACATGTACTTCAAAAAGATACTAGCATTGCTTAAATTCAACTCCCCAAGACACTACTACCTAGACTGAGAGACATGTACCTCATTACAAATACAACACATCAACTACAAAAAAAAAGGGCAATTGTTTCTGGCTACCAACATTAAATTCTCATATGGGTCGACAAAATTCAATGTCAATGCAGATGAGAATCTTTTTACAAGTAACAAAAAACCAAACCAAACCAAACAAAACAAAGCCTTTTCTCACTAGGTGTGGTCGGTAATATGGATCTTTTGACGCCATTATGCTCTATCTAAAATCATATGTTTATCAAGCTCAAATCTCAATAAAATCTAGATCTTTTTTATGGTTTCTGTCCATGTAAACTTAGTTCTTCCCCGACCTCGCTTGCCTTATGACAACACCATTTGCTCTCATTTTCTCACCGGAGCACTTAAAAATCTAAGTTAGAATTGCCCGAACAATCTTAGTTGTGTCGTGTTTTATCTCATCATCTACTTAATCGGTGCTACACCAACTTTCTTTCTAATTTTCTGCGTTCCTAACCTTATTTTTTGGGCATGTTGATGCTTTCTTACCCAATATTCCGTTTCATAAAACAATATAGGCCTCACGGCCGTCATATAAAATTTACCTTTAGTTTTGAACAAATGATGCACATCTCCATTTCCTCCAACTTGATTGAATTCTATGAATAACATCTCGATCTATTGCACCATCTTCTTTAAAACATGGACTCTAGGTACTTAAAACATTCACTTCTTGACATTGGTCACCAATTCTTATGTCGTTATTGATGTAAACAATATACCATTAAATTAATCTCTATTAATTTTAACATGCATGCAATAAATTTTATTTATCAATATAAATAATATTTACTAATAATAAAACATATCTTGATGTGCTTAATGTTTAAAAATACGGGGCGGCGCCTCGAGGCGGCCGGCCATTGAGGCGCGAGGCGGACCTCCTCGAGGCGGTGAGGCGGGCGCCTCGATCCGAAAATCGGAAAAATAATCCAAAATACATTCATTTATTCATAATTCATAGTATGTTCAAAAAAACTATTGATAAGTAATCCAAAATACATTACTTTCTTCATAATTCATAGTATGTTCAAAAAATTATTGATAACTAATCCCTAAATAAGCTATCATTAGTGTCTAGCGGCATGAAACTTGGTCAAAATCTATGTCATCATCAAATGAGTCATTATCCAAAGAACCTCCTTCACTTGTATTGTCTTTATCCACTAATTGTGGAGCATTCCCTTTCCCTAACAAATAACATAAAGTCGTATTATTTTTTAATTTGATTATATAAATTGCATTATTTGTACAAGATTAGCTTACTTTGGTCTATGCTCCTTTTTTGTGCAGGTGCTCTACTGCCACTCAGTTGTTCAATGGAACGACGACGTTTGGAAGCCCAAAAAGTCGTCGTTTCATTTTAGAAATTTTTTTTAAAAAAAAAAAACCCTCTGCTGGTGAGGCGGCCGCCTCAAGCCGCCTCACGCCGATTTGGCGTGAGGCGGCCGCCTCACAAGCAGAGAGGCGGGCGCCTCAGAAAAACCTCATAAGGCGGCCGCCTCGAGGCGCCTTCGCCGCAAGGCGGTGAGGCGGCGCCTCGAGGCGAGCGCCTCAACCGTTTTTTTAAACACTGGATGTGCTTATTATCTTTCTTGAGTCTTTTGAATATCCTCATTGATTTTTCTTTTGTAATAGTGTACCAAGCGTTGTACCTCTAGTTGACACACTAACACTCCTCTACGAACAAATCGTTCCCACTTTTGAGAACAAAATAAACCATTTTCTTTTCTATGATGTTTGAAGTCTTTAGGAATAAATTGGAACTATTCCAATAGAGAGATATGAATTTGGCAGCTTCAATTGCATATATAAATATATATGTTGACGTGCAAACTGCCATTGCATACATACATACATACATACATACATATATATATATATATATATATATATATATATATATATATTAACAATCAAGCTTCATGTTGGCTTATATATTTATTTTTGCTAACATAAACATCAACAAACAATTTGCTTTTTTTTTCAACCTGAACATATATATAATTATATATATATATATAACCATATGATTTGTTTTAATTGTATCCCAATACAATAAGAACAATCCAAAATCTCTTCAAATCAATTTTGGTCTCTTAAAGATTCTTCCCAAAATAAATCAGGATACTTAATCAAATTAGAAATCCTAATTAAATACAGACTTCCCTATTTAATCTTAATTAGGACTCTAATTAATTTGGGTGCTAGCCCACTAAATTAAAGTCCAATAGATTAAATACTATTTTGGCCCAATAATTAATTAACTACTAATTAATTAATTAATTAGTTTACTTAATTTTAATTAATAATTAATCAAAATTATATTTAATTTAATTTAATTTATTTAATATAAATATCAAATATCTATTTAAACAATTAAATCTGATTTTATATTTCGAATTATTAATCAAATTAATATTTTCGAATTATCCCGATTATCCTAGTCTAATTAGGAAACGGCAAAATAATCATTTATTAATTTTTAATAAACATCATTGAATTTGTAACATAGACGAGAATTATATTGTGCGACCGTCCTAGGTTCATTATTGAGTAGCAGTGGAATATATTAACTGTGGATGCTGGATTTCGGCCGAGGTCCACAATCAGAATTTGTTGGTTGGGGGCATTAGCGATCCTGCAAGACAAAGGTAGAGTGAGCGGGAGCAGACTACCCACCGGTGTGGTGGGTGCCGGGGGCACTCCGACGCTCAAGTCAGTAGTATGAAATGAGCAGTAAATGTGTAAAATGTGAAAGCAAGGCTTACTATTACCATGACCTTCTTTGGGTGGCCGTGAGGGCGGAATGAAGTGTTTAAGAAATGTGAAGCTCTGAGAGCTTGTGTCAGAGAGCAGAAGCTGTAAGAGAGAAGTCAGGCTTGCCCCCCATGTTTCTCGAATTGTGTTGTAATTTATAGTTGAAGATGAGTGACTTTCGCAGCTGGCATAAGTCCCACAATGTGCTAAGATATCACTATTTAATGATCAAAGTGGAGCACTATAATTATGATTAGGGTAAGTGGGGAATGTTAGGTAAGGTCTTGGCTTTATTAAGTGGAATAAGGTTTTTATTGGGCTTTATCCTGGGCTTTCATCTCTGTCTATGGGTTTTATCTGACATTGGTTTCGAATGGAAAGACAGTTTTGCCCATGGCCCAAATTTGGCACGTACAGTTTGTCCCCTACTCTCTAAGTCAAGAAGTCCTTGTCTTGGAGAGTATTTCTATTCATGTCGAATGAAACAAGATGTAAGAGTTCATGTCAAGAGTGCATAGTTCATATTTCATACGACAAAGTGAATTCAATGTCGTCTGGACTATGAGTAGTCAGTCTTCAACTTGGCTTGACACAAGCCATGGGGAATGTCCCCAGTCGACCGAACCATAATACGGTTCAGGAGTATATTCCATACGACAAGTGTAAACTGGACAGAGGGAGTCCAGGTCTTCAACTTGACTCGGCATGATTCATGGGGAATGTCTCCAGTCGACTGAACCTGATGAAGGTCAGGATAATCCCCATACTATTGGTCAAAGGACCAGGGGAGTCTATAATGTCTTCTGGACCAGATGAAGGCCAGGTCTTTAACTTGACTCTACATGAGCCAATGGGGAATGTTCCCAGTAGACTGAACCTGGTGAAGGTCAGGATAATCCCCATGCTATTAGTCAATGACCAGTGGAGTCTTCAAATTTTTATAGACCAGATGAAGGTCATATGTTGACTCTACATGAGCCATGGGGAATGTTCCCAGTCGACTGAACCATACGAAGGTTCAGGATAATCTCCATACTACTAGTCAAGGACCAATGGAGTCTTCAAATTTTTATAGACCAGATGAAGGTCATATATTGACTCTACTTGAGCCATGGGGAATGTTCCCAGTCGACTGAACCAGACGAAGGTTCAGGATAATCTCCATACTACTAGTCAAGGACCAGAGGAGTCTTCAAATTATTCTAGACCAGTTGAAGGTCATATACTGACTCTACTTGAGCCATGGGGAATGTTCCCAGTCGACTGAACCAGATGAAGGTCAGGATACCTCCATACTACTGGTCAAGGACCAATGGAGTTTACAATGTCTTCTGGACCAGATGAAGGCCATGTGCTGAAATTGACTCTTTATGAGCCATTGGGGATGTCCCCAGTCGACTGATCCAGATAAAGATCAGGATAATCAATTGACTCTTTATGAGCCATGGGGGATGTCCCCAGTCGACTGAACCAAATGAAGGTCAGGATAATCCCCATACTACGGGTCAAAGGACCAGGGGAATCTACAATGTCGTCTGACCAGATGAAGGCCAGGTCTTCAACTTGACTCTACATGAGCCATGGGGAATGTTCCCAGTCGACTGAACTAGCCGAAGGTTCAGGATAATCTCCATACTACTAGTCATGGACCAGAGGAGTCTTCAAATTGTTATTGACCAGATGAAGGTCATATGTTGACTCTACATGAGCCATTGGGAATGTTCCCAGTCGACTGAACCTGATGAAGGTTAGGATGTATGGGTATAGTGTCGAATGAGGTCATTAACAAGTTCCAAGCTTTAGGCGTGTAGATGGGGAAATCAAGTCTCAAGTCATACATGCATAATAATATCTATGATAATTCCAAGCTACATATTAAATGATGTCGACTGTGATTCATATCATATATCAAGACATGCAAATATAATAGTATATGACAATTCCCAAGCTACATACTAGATGATGTCGACTGGGGTTTATAACACATCTCAAGACATGCAAGTGTTGTAACTATAATAATTCCCAAGCTACGTACTAGATGATGTCGACTGGGGTTTTATATCACATCTCAAGACATGCAAGTGTTGTAACTATAATAATTCCCATACGACACACATGTGGATGTCGAATGGGACACACATCAAGCCCGAAGCCATACACATAAAAGATCCACAACAAGTCTCAAGCTACACACATGTAGATGTCGAATGGGACAAACATAAAGCATCAAGCCATACACACATAGGATCCACAACAAGTCCCAAGCTACACACATGTGGATGTCGAATGGGACAAACATAAAGCATCAAGCCATACACACATAGGATCCACAACAAGTCCCAAGCTACACACATATGGAGTCGAATGGGACAAACATAAAGCATCAAGCCATACACACATAGGATCCACAACAAGTCTCAAGCTACACACATGTAGATGTCGAATGGGACAAACATAAAGCATCAAGCCATACACACATAGGATCCACAACAAGTCTCAAGCTACACACATGTCGATGTCGAATGGGACAAATTGACTTGATGAAAGTCCAAAAGAATTTTCATACTACCTAACTTGATAAAGGTTGGTCGATTGGACCTACAGGAGGTCCAACAAAATTTTCATTCTATCTGACCTGATGAAGGTCAGGAGACTACTGTCGAATGAACCTGATGAAGGTTCATGATAATCTCCATACGTAGTGTGAAGATGATTATCCTCACATGTAGTATGGAAGAGATGCCTATCAAAGTCATTACTAATTATACAAGGCTTGAATAAGGTCAATGATACTACAATAGAATAAACTTTGATGAAAGTCACATATAATTTCCATACTACCTAACCTGATATAGGTTGGTCGATTGGACCTAAAGGAGATCCAAGAAAGTTCTTTATTCTACTAGGCATGATAAAATATTCTCTATGTAGTATGGAGTTGGCAATATTAAATCAATGTAGCGTGGAGATGATGACTAACCTTTGATTTAGTCTGGAGGAGTTGATAATCATTCCAAGTAGTTTATGAGAGATGGATTTTTCCATGTAGCCTGAAGTTGATGGTCATCCACCTTGTTGTTTGGGAATCGAATGAACAAGATGTTTTATCATCCCATACATGTCGAGTGAGACCACATGAGATGATACTACCAGTGTTCCTGAATTTAAAATTGTTTGGAATATAGGAAGAACTCTATTCGGCAAGCATGTTCAATTATTCTTGGTTTTGTTGTATCAAATAGAATCTTTCCTTCAAGCCCATGTTGTGTCGAATGACCCATTCCTCTAGTGGCAAGCCTTCATTTATGTTCTGTAGAGTGGCACATTCTCCTAGTGCCAATCCTTTATTTATTTATTTTTATACACCGTGTAGAGTGGCTTTTGACAACTTACCAGCACATGGCTCCTTATATGATTAGGGACCACACGACTTTGACAGCTTTGTGCTAGGTGTCCCATGAATGACTAGGTTTTCAACAAGTGGGCCAACTTCACGTAACTCATGCTATTATTTTGTCTGTTTGGCGAATGGGCCATCTGCGCTTGACCAGCTCGCTTCTTTGGATGGATTGATCATGGCTTGCGCATCTGGGCTGGCTTCATACATCTGTATTTGTCGTCTGGCAAGTGGGCTCTTGCTTTTTGTATGTAGTTTAGTCGAATGGACTGTGTGCTAAAATTGAATTTACAAAGCTTGAGTTTTGTAGCATGTAGTTTTGTTAATCAGCTCTGATTTCATGCTACAAAAGTGATATTCATATATGTTTGTAGTGTCAAATGATGGCTGCACATGGAGTGGCTTTTGTGTGGTGGCAGAAGGTGTTTGGCTTTTGTATATGCGTTTGGTGTGTGGTAGTATGGGAAATGTGGTGTGTGGCAGTAGATGCCAGCTGCTTGGTTGCAGACTTTTGTTTTTAAAATGAACAAAGTTTGAGAACTAAAATATGATTTGTACATGGCCCACACACTATTCTTGTTTTAGTCAAATTTATATGGCTGTTTTTTTTCTTTTCTTCTTTCATTACTTCACTTTTTCTTTTCAAACTGGCCCCACTTGTTTTCCTCTTTTGGTTAAAATCTTCTTTGCTTTCTTTTTAATATTCTCTCTCTGCCAATTGCACAATTCCCTCTTTTTAGTCAAACAACAAAGCAAATATGGGGCCAAATTGCTTTCCTCTTTTTCTTATTTTGGGCATTTTTTTTTTTTTTTTTTTTAATCACGCCAATTTCTTCTCCCTTTTTTTTTTTTACGCCGATTCTTTTTTCTTTTTTTTTTTTTTTTTTTCTTTTTTTTTAATCACGCCAATTTCTTCTTTTTTTTTTTTTTTTTTTTGTTGTAGCTTGAGGTAGTTGGCCTCACTTTATCTCAACTCTTTGTTGTTTATGAGGTTCATTTTGTAGAGTGAAACTTTTCTTGGCACCCACGTGTAGCTTGATGGAAGGAATTTAGAGCTTTTGACACCTTTAGCTTTGGACTGCTTGCAATTCTTATTGGAGCCTACGATTTTTTTTTATTTGCCTCTTCATTGATCATTTTGGCCTAACTTTCAATTTTTTTTTTTTTTTTTTTTAGTATGCTTGATTTTTTGCGATCTGCGTACGACTATGGACTACATATGGCAGAGTGCTTCATGCAAGTGTGGACTGGCAACTACGCATGTAAACAGTGGTTGTGTCCAGCTTCTTTCTTGTGTAAGAGACCATAATTGGCTTAGACAGTGGGTTTTCATGTAGTCTGGAGGAGATGAAAAACTTTTCTTGTAGACTGGAGGAGATGACAATCATTCCACGTCATCGGGAGGAGATAACAATCCTTTTTGCATTGCGTGAAGCAGATGACACAACTTTCATATTATATGAAGAAGATTGGAATTCATCTCTGTCGTATGACGAATATGGCTATTCTCCCACGTCTTTTGGAGCTGATGATTTATAGGGAAATAATGCTGAAGTTATCTCGATTTGGATTTTCCTTATTGGTAGTTTGATTATAGGTAGACTGGAGAAGATTACTCCAACATTACCATGGAATATGTGTCTTGTCGTGATAGGTCGGCTGAGGAAATGTGATGGTTTCTTTGGTGATTAAATGAATGGTCATTTGATGGTGAGTTTTCACTTGCCATATTCTCGAATGCTCCTAAGAAATTGGGTTGATAAGATAGTTGAAATGAGTTGTAGCCTCACGCCTTTGAGTGGATGAAAAAAGAATTATGTTCCAGATACTATTGGAGATTAGTACTGGACTTTTACATGGATCAGTTTTTATCTTCCATTGATTGTAAATGTTATATATAGTGGCATACAGGATCTGGTGTCTGTTTGTTAAGATTGTAGACTGAGGGGGTCTTTGCTTGCTATGGATCGCTAAGGCCCCACGGTGGGCGCCAAATTGTGGATGCTGGATTTCGGCCGAGGTCCACAATCAGAATTTGTTGGTTGGGGGCATTAGCGATCCTGCAAGACAAAGGTAGAGTGAGCGGGAGCAGACTACCCACCGGTGTGGTGGGTGCCGGGGGCACTCCGACGCTCAAGTCAGTAGTATGAAATGAGCAGTAAATGTGTAAAATGTGAAAGCAAGGCTTACTATTACCATGACCTTCTTGGGGTGGCCGTGAGGGCGGAATGAAGTGTTTAAGAAATGTGAAGCTCTGAGAGCTTGTGTCAGAGAGCAGAAGCTGTAAGAGAGAAGTCAGGCTTGCCCCCCCTGTTTCTCGAATTGTGTTGTAATTTATAGTTGAAGATGAGTGACTTTCGCAGCTGGCATAAGTCCCACAATGTGCTAAGATATCACTATTTAATGATCAAAGTGGAGCACTATAATTATGATTAGGGTAAGTGGGGAATGTTAGGTAAGGTCTTGGCTTTATTAAGTGGAATAAGGTTTTTATTGGGCTTTATCCTGGGCTTTCATCTCTGTCTATGGGTTTTATCTGACATTGGTTTCGAATGGAAAGACAGTTTTGCCCATGGCCCAAATTTGGCACGTACATTAACTCTTTAATATTTCATCTCTATGATATTCCACAGACCATGGGTAATCGCCTAGCAGCAAGCCATGGCCCCTATGTTTCTAATCAAGTCTGGGATCATGGTAAGGTCAAATCCTTATACTCGATATATCTTTAATTCCACAACTTTGAATTTCCTTGAAACATCAACTTTTATTATCAAAGCTATCAGATCCCATCTTGAAGCATACGTGACTTCATATGTTAATCGCTCAGGGTCATCTAGCATTTATTCAAATGACGTGGATAGTGGAATGAGGATATACTAGTGAACCAAGAGTACTATCGCACAAATCATCATATGATCTCAGGTCAGAGGATATGACGACACTAATGTATTATTACGAAGATCAATTACCTTAGATAATATTATCATGTGATCTTACGTTTCTGTAATCGTATTCGATATTTTATTCTACTAATGAAACATATATTGTCTGTGTCATCATGATATGAGACTCATCATCCATTCAATTAACATCATATGTTAATCTAGGCGACACACAACAATATTGGTCAAGAGATATATCATTGTCTTGTATAACAATCACATTTTACCAAGAACTTAATTTAAGACATATATAAATATTGTTGACTCTCATAATTGTAAACGTCTTTTGTATTAACGATATTCATCTAAAAAATATCTAGGGGCATACACATAAAATATGGATGTAATAATGTGTAGATAACAAATACATTTTATTAATTAAATAATAAATTATATTACAAACATTATGCCTTAAACCATTACATCCATAACTGGTTTTAAGGCATACACTCTAAAAAACTCCCACTTGCACTAAAGCCAGTTGTTATGATACCCAATGCCCATCTTCTCAAGATGACACTCCATTTGTCCTTGGCTCATTGGCTTTGTGAGTGGGTCAGCTACATTGTCAGCTAAAGGTGTTTTCTGAACGGCTATCTGTCCATCTCCAACATATTCTCTTAATATGTGATACTTTCTTTGAATGTGTTTGGATTTCTGATGTAACCTTGGTTCCTTGGCCTGTGCAATAACCCCATTGTTGTCGCAGTTCAAAGGGAACGCTCCTTCAATGGCTGGAACCACACCTAGCTTTGTAACGAACTTCTTTATCCAAACTACTTCTTGAGCACCTTTTCTATGTACAGACTTTGAATAAACCAATCATTCTTAATTATCTATCTCCATAGATTCTTATACCAAGAATGTAGGTTGCTTCTCCAAAGTCTTTCATTGAAAATTTTTGGATAACCAAACTTTGACCGAAGTCATCATAGCGACATCATTTCCCAATAGTAATATGTCATCCACATGTAATATTAAGAATGCTATGATGTTCCCACTGAGCTTTTTGTAAACACGGGGCTCATCTACATTTTTTATGAAACTAAACGTTTTGATTGCATCATCATCAAATCGCAGATACCAATTCCTAGATGCTTGCTTTAGACCATATATAGATCTTTGCAACTTACATACTTTATGACTATTATGTTCTCGATACTGGCCCCAATTTCCTAGGTTGGCGTCGTAAACTCAAGATTGTCTTGGATTACGAGCATCTATATTATGTTCTCGATATGAAAGATCTCGATCCTATTGATGAGGATACCCCTTATGAAGAGGCCGCTGCTTATTATAATTGGAAAGACGATGAGCTTAAGGTAAGAAGCTACATCAAAGTCTCTGTGAGCTCAACTCTACAAGAGCAATATGAGAGGGTGGACTCTTCGGTGGAAATCATGGAACACCTACAAGAGTTGTATGGAGAAAGTAGTGAAACTGTTAGATACGATGTAACTAGCAAGTTATTCAGGATAAAGATGAAAGATGAGACTCCAGTCTCCGATCATGTGCTCTAAATCATCGGAGACTGGAGTCTCATCCTTCACCTTTGACATACCTAAAAGGTACACTATTCTTTCTTTGCAAAAGAGCATTCTCTATTTCTCTCTATTCAATTATGCAATACTTCTCTTTTTCCATTGTTGCTTACAGAGCATTAAAGAAAACTTCTCTTGGTTTTTGCCAGTAACAACTCGGTGACCCCTTAATCATGTTTTATTTTACAGTTCTTTGAAGAGACGATTGGCGAAGACATACGTATGGATTCCCTCAAAAAAATTAATTTTACTCGTTGGACAACAAATAAGAGATAAAAAAACCCTAACAATTTTCTGATTGAAAATTTGGTGTGAACAAATGAACGCATATGCAATGGTGCAACATAATTATCAATCAACAAATGCTCAGTCAATTAAAACAACCAACAATTGAACTGCACAGCCACGCAAACGATAGAATAGAACAAAGGATACACCAAATAAAATCCATGAGCAAATGCTCCAGCCAACACAGCAGTGAACAATCGGTCCCTCACAACTGGATTCTTCCTCAACGCGATTCGAACTAATTACAAAAAAAAGTCAAAACACCCACATACAAAATTCTAATTATCAGCCAAACGCACATCACAAAAATTAAAATAATTAACTAAAAACAAAATTAACCCTTACTTAGAGGAAGAACAGGGGCGTATATAAGGGGAATCAAGAACTTGACCGGAGGTCCATTGTTTTGCTTCCTCATAACAGCCTCCCTTCATAAATACCAATCCCAACAACATAAAAGTTCAGGTGATTTTGGCATGACAAATATTTATATAAATAAATAAAGGGGTGTGTGTGTGTGTGTGTATTTAAAGTTTCGAGGGACTCACTGTTTAAAGGGATCGGAAGACGAAGCCATAGCCTGCTTTTAAGATACGAGATCTGTGAGAATTTTTGTGAAAGCAGATTTGCGATTCCGCGAACAGGAAACTGATTTTGAGTTTCAGTTTTATAACTCGTCCGCTGTTTTGATAGTTGAAGGCGGCGGTAATTTAGTATTGCTTCGACTTCTTCGTCTTTAAGGGTAATTCTTAATTTCCTCCCCTGAGGTATTTCCTATTTGCATGTAGATGATGAAGATGTTTTTATTAGTGAAAACCCCCCCGATGTCTGTTACTTGACTGTGTGATTACTAATATGCCCCTGAATATGGTTTCTTAAGCTGGCACTCATTTGGCGCCAAATATATAACCACCTTAATTGGACAATTTTACCCCTAATATAATATATTCAATTTTGGAGTTTTATTTATTTTTAAAATTAAAAGTCCAAAGTAATAACCCATTTAATCTTTTAAATTACCACTTCAATCATAGATTTTTAAAATAATATTATTTTACTAATATACAACCAAAAGGACAAAATAATTTGTAACATACATAAATATCAAAACTTCAATACGTTTTACCATGTTTAAACCCACCTATTTTTTAAAACAATGCTATTTAGATCAGATGTACATGTTTCACAATGAACTTGAAAGATATCTCTGTCATTCAACGACCACTCTGCATACTCATTGAACACATCTTTCATAAATAATTAAATATGTGAATAATTAAAAACACCAAAAATTGAAAATCATATCAGTCCAAAACAATCACAAATCAAACAAAAAAAAAAAATTCGACATAAGCTCCAATCTACAAGAGCTCCATGGTGTCCTCAAAATCATCGAAGCTATCAAATGAACACCTCATGTTATTAAGGTCATTGCTGCTACTGCACATGTAATCCTTCCTATAAAGTCTCTGCCGCTGACCGTCAAAATTAATTGTAAAACAGAAACCTAAATGGAAAAGTGCAAGAAGAACATGCACAATCTGATCTAAATTCATAGAATTGTCTCTAAGGAGTGAATTTGTTTAGTCAGTATGAAACCCAAAATAAATTTGGCAAGCAAATAAGAGAATTACAAAGAATTACGTGGTTCAGCAGAGAGTGGCTCCAACCTACGTCCGTGGAAGAAATGAGTGTTTATATTATTCGTTTGTGATCAAGACCGATCACGTTTACAAATCTCTCAAGGGGTCAGGTACCGACCAACTTTCTCTCTCTATCCCTAATTTGGAGGCTCTTACTTTTTTACAAGTAGTGAAATGCGAAAATTGTTCACCCTTAAATTTGTGTCTTCAACTCCTTTTTATAGGCTTCCAAATCTAATATTACACCAACTAATAACGTCGATTCATGTCACTTTGTCATCATCGCCCCATGCTTCTTTTCCCCAGCCACTTAATAAACAGTCGCTCTAGCATCAGACTCAACTACCCCCTGTCAGCAGAAACCCTTCATTCCAAACTTGACTGCTACACGCTTTGTTGACGTGACACCCTACGATTCAACCACTCCAATACTGCTCCGTCTAGCAGAGTCTCTGCCCAAATAGAGCCGTTGACTTACTCATGTCACATCAGTCTTCTAAAAGTTCAAACTTCCAAGTAGGTCGGGTCAGGGTACCTACTCGCTTCATAAATAGCAGGTTCTTTCTTGGGAAAACTTCTCCGCATAATAGGCTCGAGTCCCCCGTTTGACTTCAGCCACTCTGGGCCCTCATCGTTCTCCTCTGGCCAAGTGGAAAACCTCTTTCTACCTCCTCGATATTCGAACTTCCTCGGGGTGAAAAACTACCATCAACATATGTCACATAGTTCTCAGTATCAACAAGTTAGTGTGTTGATGTCGGGAACTTCAAAAATGATGGTGGAGCAGACTGAACCAGTGTTCTCGGGTTGTGGCTCCTTGAAGCTTCTAAAAGAAATGCTTCTCAGGTCAGGTTGTTGCATACACTGCCAAATATTCCCTTTTTATGTCGATTGCCTCTCTTTCATCGCCCATTGAAAGGTCCTCATAAGGTTTCTAAATCGTCCCTATGAAGATGTGAAGGTATAATGGTTTTCTTTAAATGCTCATCACATCCATCAATTCACCTTACGTTTCATCTCCCCGAGATGCCAAGTGTTTCACATCCGTCTTTTACACGCTAAAAATTTAGACAGCTGTGATCAACCGAGCTCGAAGGTCACATTCCTCATTCATTCTACCAATGTTTTCACCTCAATCAGGTAGGCTATTATATTGGGCTCCCTTGCGTGGAATCCACTATTCAGCTGATGAACGGTCAACTGGAGTCGCTTTTCACTGTTACATCTCTTGCCCCGACTGCTCCACAAAGCCTCAACCCAGCCAAGATCGCCTCATACTCAGCCTCATTGTTGGTTGCCTCAAATGCAAACCTCAGTGCATAACTCAGCTCATTCCCTTCTTCATTCCTGAGAATGATACCAGCCTCACACCCTTGCGAACTAATTCATCCATCAACAAGCAGTTCCCACTTCTCTCCCCGATTACCATGACTTGGGGTCTAGTAAATTCTGCTACAAAGTCAGCCAAAGCTTGCCCTTTGATCGACACTCAGGGTAGGTAGGATATATCATACTCACTGAGCTCTAACTGCCTATTTTACAAGGCAACCTGAAGTATCTGGTCTATGCAATATTTGTCGTAGTGGGTGGTCGGTATATACCCCGATAGGGTGAGCCTGGAAGTATGGACACAATTTCCTTGCCGCAATAACCAAAGACAGGGCCATCAGCTCATGGGCCGGGTATTAAGTCTCAACATCTAAGAAGGTCTTGCTAGAGTAATACACGATCTCTGTATATTATCTATTTCTTGTACCAGCACTGAACGTACAACATGTTTTGAGATAACTAAATATATAAATAACATCTCATCTGGTATTAACATAGCCAGAAGTGGAGGTCGGGTCATGTATCATTTGAGCTGTTGGAATGCAACCTCGCACTCGTTCATCCACTCGTCTTCCTTCTTTGCCTTCTTGATCAGTTGGAAGAAAACATGACACTTACCAGTTACCTTGGAGATAAATCGCTTGAGCGCTGTCACCCGACCAGTCAAGCTTTGCACACCTCTTTCATCGTCCTCAAGATTTTAGATCCAGCACTGCCCTGATCTTTTGAGGATTGGCCTCAATGCCTCTCGCACTGACTATATACCTCGAAACCTTTCCCGATGATACCTCAAAGACATACTTGTCCAGGTCCAGCCTCATCTTATGCTTTATCAGAAGTTCGAAAGTTTCTTTGAGGTCCATCAGATGGTTCTCGGGCACTACCGTCATCGTTATCATTGTAGGAACCACTTTCCTAGCGTAGTGGAAACACGTTAAGCACCCGGGAACGGATTAGAAAATATTTTCTTCATTCTCTCCTTAAGGTCGAATGTGACTAGCTCTCATTCTAAAATTTTGCTTATGTTTTTAAAAAAATTCAGCCCCGAACATTAGTGAAAATTTGGACTGTTTTGGACCCGAATTGTGCCGAGCTCACTGCTCAAATCAGCCCTTGTTTGCGTCAATTACCACTGAGTTTCAGGTCTGATTTTTCAGATATAATCAACCCCAAAACAGTCCTAAAACACCCCTACATATTCCCCAAATGTTCTGGATTAAAAGAAAATCAAATTGAGTCTCGTAACACTCTTTGGGCGTGCGGCAGTGAGCAGAAAATTACTCACTGCCGAGTGATGTGTTTTGAAGATGAAAAAAGAATTTGGTTCGACACCAAATAGCCTTTCGTGTTATATCTTGTCACCAACAAAAAGTAGGGTGGGCTACACTCACAATCCTATATCTAAACTCTTTAGAGATCAAATATCACACTAAATATTATTTTGGTTTTCTTTCTTTTGTTCTTTTATTTTCTCAACATTTGAGAGAATTTTCTTAGAACAATGAGAATGTGGCTATGGTTTCAATGAGAGGCTTAGGCAAAAAGAAAATCTAATTTTCTTTTTATACCTAAGGTTTTCTTTTACAAAATAAAACAAAACTTTTCTCTTTCCCCTATAACCATAATCGGCGGCCACCCTAGGATTTTTTTTTTTCAAATTTGTAATATATCATTTACTTTCCATAAAGACATTATATGTTACAAAAAAGGAAAAGTTATCACCTATTAAAAGGTGTAACTTCCAAAATCAATCCAAGGGTTTCCAAAACCCAAAATTTAGAAATTTCAAATTTATCCTTTATTAAATTATATCATATATAATTTAATGACATGCGATTAATAATCATATAATTATAAAAATTATATATTAAACTTAACATATAGTTTAAAGTGTGAAAAAATAATATTATTAATCATATTAATAACATTTACATATGAGAGTATATAATTGGACTATCCAATTATATTTGATCTACTACAGTATATCGAGCTAGCACAAAAATTAAATGGACCTACGATTCCGAGCTCCAATAATCTCAGAATATTAATTAAGCTTTTAATTAAATATTCTGAATTATTAACAACATGTTATTCCACTAAAAATCTGAAGCTGCACTTCCGTTGCCGTAGATAGATAAATTAAGCCGAACCATGTCGGTGTCCATCGATATAGTCATTACATACGGATTGTCCCTTCATAAGTATCTCGTAATTAGAGCCGGGTCATAATGTCCGTTATACTCCTCTAATTATTTTTACCTTAAGTACCATTGATTCTCTAATGAATGATTTATTCAAAACCATTATGAATGTTAATATTTCTATTCATAATAAAAAGACTCGAGCGATCTAACCGTTCAAGAAACCGAATCAACTATTAAGGAAGATACTCATCAACTTCTCGCAAGGATCAGTGAACTACATATCTATGTAAAACTTCCCTAACTACACACCAAACCATTATCCCCAAAATACGTAGCTATTGGTCGGGATTGATACACCAACCTCACATTTGTAAATCAAAGGACATAGCCTGCCATGTAGGAGTTTGTAATACACCCATGATTAAGATCAATCCATATATGACCATCTAGTAGATCGAAATGAATTTCTTTATTTAATAGATATTATAAGAAACTCATTTCTATCTGCGTCCAGTCCTATATGATCATATCATACAAGGTGCCTCCATTCTCATGTCTCCCATGGACGATCCCGGATCAAGGTCACCATACAATTATAGAATGGATCGTATTTATAGATAAACCACAAACAAAAACAAATTACCCGCTTTGTTTGCTCTCTATAGACTATTTTAGATTACTGGCTTCACATTAAAATCCTCTTATGTATGACACTAATACACTAAGTCTGAAGACATTTAAGTAATCTAGGGCAAACAAAATAATGCGATATTAAAAAAACGCTTTGATAAATGAATAATGCATCATTTTATTTCATAAAATATAATTATGTTTATATTACATGAAGCTCTATGACATATATCCCAACAATCTCCCACTTGCACTAGAGCAAGTGGGACATGTCACGTAATCCTAGACCATCTAGGTGACCTTCAAATACTTTAGCCGACAAGGTCTTTGTAAACGGATCAGCCAAGTTCTCTGTGGATGCAATCTTTGTCACAGAAACGTCTTATTTCTACATTATATCCTTGATGCGATGATATTTTCTCTCTATATGCTTTCCCCTCTTATGAATTATCGGCTATTTAGAATTTTCCATTGCACCACTATTATCGTAATAAAGTGTGAGTGATTTATCCATATCTAGAATAATTTCCAAATCTCCCAAGAACTTCCGGAGCCAGATTGCTTCCTTAGCTGCTTCGCAAGCTGCTACATACTCAGTCTCCATAGTGGAGTTAGTAATACAAGATTTATTTATACTCCGTCATACAATGGCCCCACCACTTAAGGTAAACACTGATCCATATATTAATTTCTTAGAATCGACATCTGTCTGAAAATCAGAGTCTGTATATCCCCTTAGGATCATATCCTCTCCGGAATACACAAGCATATAATTTCTTGTTCTCTTAAGATACTTGAGAATATGTTTCACAGCCACCTAATGATCCAATCTCGGATTAGACTAAAACCTACTGACTACTCCTACTGCAAAGCAGATGTCCGGTCTTGTGCATAGCATAACATACATGAGACTACCAACTGCTGAGGCATATGAGACATGTCTCATTTCCTCAACTTCTTGAGGTGTCTTAGGAGACTGTTCATTTGACAAATGAATTCCATATCGATAAGGAAAATTGCCTTTCTTGGAATTTTACATCCCAAATCGCACAAGGATCTTGTTGATGTAGGATGTCTGAGATATAGCTAACAGTCGTTTCTTGCGATCCCGAAGAATCTGGATCCCAAGAACATAACTCGCATCTCCCAAATCCTTAATTTGGAATTGGTTAGCTAGCCAGGTTTTTACATCATTCCCAATTAGTAAAATATCATCGACGTATAAAACAAGAAAAACCACATTCCCGTCAATGATGCACTTGTATACATAAGGCTCATCAAAATTCTGCTCAAAATCATAAGACTTGATCGTGATATCAAATCTTATATTCCAAGATCGAGATACGTGCTTGAGTCCATAAATGGACCTTTGCAGCTTGCAAACCTTTTGCTCTTGATCTCGGGCTATGAACCCTCTAGTTGTACCATATAGATACACTCATCAAGATTGCCATTCACGAATGCATTCTTGACATCCATTTGCCAAATCGTATAGTCATAATATGCGACAATGGACAGAAAGGTGCATATGGATTTGAGCATGGCTACGAGCGAGAAAGTTTCCTCATAGTCAACTCCCTCTTTCTGGGTATAACCTTTGGCCACTAGCTTATCCTTGAAGGTCTGTACTTTCCCATCTGCTCCCCTCTTTCTCTTGTAGATCCACTTGCAACCTATGTATTTTACCCCATCAAGTTGGTCTACAAGTTCCTAGACTGAGTTGGAGTACATAGAATCCATCTCCAGGTTCATGGCTTTGAGCCAATCCTCTTTGTCAGAATTATCCATTTCACTATAATAGGTCAATGGATCATCTACCCCATCGCTGAAGGTGACAACTTGTGCCTCCCCAACTCTTAGATAGTGATCGGGTTGTCGTACAACCCTCCCACTACATCTAGGTGGTAGATCATTCTGAAAAACTTGCATTTGACTCTCAGATGTTGAAGGTGTTATCTGTTTGTCAACTGTTGTTGACGATGGTGTGTTGGTCGAATCAGCAAGTAACTCCTCGAGTAACATCTTACTACGAGGTTTGAACTCTCTCATATATTCATCCTATATAAATGTGTTATTTGTCGATGCAAATATTTTATTATCTTCAGGGCTATAAAAGAATCCACCCATAGTCTCCTTAGGATAACCTATAAATATGCACACCTGTGAATGTGGCTCCAACTTAGTAGTCTTATTCTTCAGCACATGTGCTGGACACCCCCATATGCGGAAATATCGTAAACTAGTTTTACGACAACTCCACAACTTTAAGGGAGTTTTAGGAACATATTTAAATGGAACTAAATTAAGGATATACATTGCTATTTGCAATGTATACCCCCAAAAAGAAATAGGTAGTGAGCTATAACTAAACATATATCTTATCATGTCTAGTAAGGTTCGATTTCTCCTTTCTGCAACACCATTTTACTGTGGTGTTCCAAGTACTGTGAGCTGGGATACTTTCCCATGCTCAACTAAAAATTCCTCGAAATCTCTGTCAAGGTATTCTCATCCACGATGCGATCGTAGAGTTTTGATCGTCTTGCCTAATTCGTTCTCAACTTCATCACGATACTCTTTTAACTTTTCAAAAGTATCTGACTTATGTTACATTAGGTAAACGTATTCATATCTTGAATAATCGTCAATAAAAATGACAAAGTATTCATAACCACCTCGGGCTCTTACATTCATCGGTCCGCAAATGTTTGAATGTATTAGCTCAAGTGTTTGATTGGCTCTTATACCTTTTCCGGTAAAAGGTCTCTTGGTCATCTTCCCTTCTAAACAGGATTCACAGACTGGTAAAGTTCCAAGCCTTAACTGGTTTAAAGCTCCGTTCTTTATCAACCTATCTATCCGGTCAAGGCTGATATGACTAAGTCTAAGATGCCATAAATATGTGTCATCATGAGAAATCTTTTACCGTTTTGTTTTAGATTTTTCAACCTTAAATATTTCAGTGTTGAGCAATGACCTATGTGTTAACGGTCTTAACACATATAAGTTATTTTATGAGTTTCATGTGCATATGGTTAATTCATTTCTACCAATAATAACCAAATTATTATTAAAAGAGAACGAAAAATCATCATCCAAAAGTTTGGAAACAGAAATCAAATTCTTGCGAAAACCAGGAATGAATAACATATTATCCAAATTTAAATAACTATTATTCAAAAAATTTAAACTGGAAACTCCCACCACTCTTGCTGAAACGACATCCCATGTCCTGACCCTCATAGTGTAGTCACATTCAGCAAGGTCCTTCAATGAGTCAAGTAGCTATAAAGAAGAACAAATATTGTTAGTGGCTCCAGAATCAACAATCCATACGGATTTATCATCCTCCACGAAGAGAGATTCAATAAATGTAAATCGTATTTACTTGTAGCTTTATTCTATTTCAGCATAGCAAGGTATTTAGGACATTTCATTTTCCAATGTCCGTCATTGTCACAGTGGAAATATTTTCCCTTGGGCTTGGCATCCTTGGAGTCTTTCTTGTTCTTCTTCTTCATAAGCTTAGCCTCAGCCTTCCCAGTGCCTTTCTTCTTGTTCTTGACAAATCTAAAAGATTCGGTAATTTTTGCCTCAACATTGGGCTTACGAGGATCCACAAGCATGGACTCGTAATGGGTGAGCTCATTAAGCAGCTGGGTCAAAGTAAAATGCAACTTGTTCATAACGTAGTTGCTTTTAAACTACAGGAAACTCTTCGGAAGAATTTCTATAATCATGGTCACCTGGCTCCGCTCATCATTGAGATAGGTTATCATCCTCAAGATGTGCTCTCAGACTGATGTCTCTTCCTTCATCCTAACATTCATCGTCGAGACTATGGCCTCATGACGCTGACGCTCTGAAGGCTGCCCTGCAATTATAAGTGGACACGGTTCGGTTTGATTCCAGAACCGAACCGTTTGGTTCTATGATTCCAGATTACTGGAACCATAACCAAACCGATTTAAAATCGGTTCGGTTACGATTCCAACTGTTTGGAATCGCAGAACCGAACCGAACTAGAACCGATCTGAACCTTAAGGTTACGGTTCCAAATTTTATGGAACCGTAACTGAATCGTTTGAGGGGGTTCTGTTCGGTTTCGGTTTTGGAACCGAAATCGAATGGAACCGTAACCTTACGGTTCCATCCGGTTCGGTTTCGATTTCGAACAGGAACTATGGCCGGGTCTACCTGTAATGATTCCATCATTTGAGATGTTGTAGCCATAGGCTCATGTTTTGTAGCAAGAACCTCGGACATCCCTGCTAGCAAGTAGCAACGAGCCTTCTCATTAGCCGCGACCTATTTTTGGTAGGCATCGCATATAGTCTGTCCAGCATTTCTGGCCGGCTCAGGAGGACATTCCTCCGTCCGAACAAACTTTAGGTTTTCACAGACCAGGATAGCGTTCATGTTACTTTTCCACTTGACACAATTTTATCCCGTTAATTTATCTTTAGAGAGAATGAAAATAAATAGAGAAACCATGGTTGAAAAATAAAATAAACATGCATTTAATATTCATTCATCGCATATTAAAATTATCAAATATTTTGGCATAAAATTAAATATGGTGCATGAACCATGAATAATGAATTAGAAACCTAAGAGGAATACTATGTCACGTAAATCTATCATCCCACAAATAAGTGCCGCTGTAGGGTAGGTCAAGTATTTGCATGATAGATCGAAACAATCTCAATTAATTAATTTATACAGGAATAACTCTTATTCCTATATTATCCAACCACCGCTTGATTTGATCAATGAGTTTTGATTAATATTTAATCATTCCTTTGTGAGTGTGACCCGTCATTTCGGAACCCTTGGACTTAGCTAGTGAAGTGCCGCCATAGGGTAGGTCAGTTCACCAGATACATCTAGAGTCTCTATCCTCTCGGAATCCAAACTTGATATTGACCCAAAATGGACACCATCCGTAGGGGACGAAAATAAAGCCGTCTCGAGGCGCCTTTTGAATTTTACGTTTTCGGACTAACAATGCAGATCGCAAGATATACTGTCGTATATCCCTTTCCCACTCACTATTTTAAAATAAATTTTTCTATTTTTAAAAATATCTAATATTTTAATTTACTAGTGTGAATAAATTTATGGCAGCTAAATCATAACTCTTATTTACACTAGTATACTATTAGTGACCTTACAAATTTTAACTCTTAAAATTTAACTCACTAATATCCATTAGTCTCTACTAATTATTTTATTCAATTAAACTAATTTGATTGGGGTAGTTTTAGTGACCTATTATATTTTAACTCTTAAAATATTAGAACACTAACAAGTTTAAAATTTTAAAATTCTAAATTGGTCAAAATTTTAATTAAACCATATAATTAATCTGAGTGCGTTATAAAATCCAATGGTACATGGAGTTGTATCCCGAATACAGACCACATTACCGTCCATTCGAAATCGGCAATGGAATTTACATCTGGGTTTTCATCCTATATACCAATGGAATTCATGATTCACTTATTAAGCCCATTTTTTTAGAATTTCCAATTTTAAACTATAAAACCAATTAATCTAATTAATCATTTTTCATGCATACCATATTCTAATTTAACCATTTTAAATATCATAAAATCATATTTTATGTCTAGAATATTTGTCCATCCAAAACATGTTATGGCTTGTGAAAATGTAAGAGTAGGCACCCTAAGCTATATGACATGTTATTCAAACATTTCGAATTAAACATACATACAACATAAAAAATAATTTTGCATTGACGGGGATCTTATTTATCCTATACTAATCTAATTAGTACAAAAAAAATTCCAAGGCATTCCTTGGTCTTCAAATCTTTGCTCAATGGTGGTTTTGGCTCATTTTACGACATTGGTGCTCCAAATTACAAAAAATATAATTTTACATAGGAAAATTAAATTACAACATTTGTAAAGAATGATCTTATGGCCTTACATCCCAAAATCAAAACCAACATAAAATAAGAGTCGGAAAAATTTACGACCAACGCAAAAATCCATTCATCACATGAATCAACAAGAACCATTCATCTCATGAATATAATTTTGTGCCTACTCACCTAAACATGCATATTATTATTTATAACTAATATAAATAAATAAAAATAGTAACTTTAAATGAAAAAAAGAAGGGTTAAGAACACTTTTCAACCTCGCTCTTGATGCCAAATGTAGGAACCACTTTCCTAGCGCAGCGGAAACACGTTAGGCAGCTGGGATCGGATTAGAAAAAAATTTCTACTCTTCTCTCCTTAAGATGAATGTGGCCAGCTCTCCCACTGAGATTTTGCTTATATTTTAAACAAAATTTTAGCCCCGGAACAGCTCCCGAACAAGAGTGAAAATTTGGACTGTTTTGGACCCGAAATGCGCCCAGCTCACTGCCCAAATCAACCCTTAATTGCGTCAATTACTACTAAAATTCAGGTCTGATTTTTCAGATATAATCAACCCCAAAACAGTCCTAAAACACCCCTATATATTCCCCAAAAATTCTGGATTAAAAGAAAATCAAACTGAGTCCCGTAACACTCTTTGGGCTTGCGGCAGTGAGCATAAAATTCCTCACTGCCGTGTGATGTGTTTTGAATATGAAAAAGAAGAATTTGGTTCGACGCCAAATAGCCTTTCGTGCTATATATTATCACCAACAGAAAGTAGGGTGGGCTACACTCACAATCCTATGTCTAAACTCTTTAGAGATCAAGTATCACACTAAGTATTATTTTGGTTTTTTTTTTTTTTTTTTGTCTCAACACTTGAGAGAATTTTCTTATAACAATGAGAAGGTGGCTAGGGTTTGGATGAGAGGCTTAGGAAAAAATAAAATCTAATTTTCTTTTTATACATAGGGTTTTATTTTACAAAATAAAAAAAACTTTAATTATTACATACAGATTTATCCCTTCACAAGTATCTTATAATTAGAGTCGGGTCATAATATCCATTATACCCCTCTAATTTTTTTTACCTTAAGTAATATTGATTCTCTAATGAATGATTTATTTATAACCATTATGAATGTTAATCTTTATATTCGTAATAGAAAGACTCGAGCGCTCTAACCGTTCAAGTACTGAATCAACCCTTAAGGAATATACTCATCTACTTGTCGCAAGAAGAAGTGAACTCCATATCTATGTAAAACTTCCCCAGCTATACATCAAACCATGTCCCTAAAATACGTAGCTATTGGTCGGGATTGCTACACCAACCTCACCTTTGTAAATCAAAGGACATATCATGCCATGCAGGAGTTCGTAATACACTCAGGATTAAGATCAATCCATATATGACCATCTAGTAGATCAAAATGAATTTCTTTATTTAGCGGATATTATAAGAAACTCATTTATATCTAGGTCCAGTCATATATGATCACACCATACAAGGTGCCTTTATTCTCATGTCTCCACATGGACAATCCCGGATCAAAGTCACCATACAATTATATAATAGACCGCAACTATAGATAAATCATAGACAAAATACCCGCTTTGTTTGCTCTCTATGGACTATTTTAGATTGCTAATTTCGGACTTAAATCCTCTTATGTATGACACTCATACACTAAGTCTGAAGGCACATGAGTAATCTAGGATAAATAAGAGAATTTACAATATGCGATATTAAACAAACACTTTGATAAATGAATAATGCATCATTTTATTTCATAAAATATAATTATGTTTACATTACATGAAGCTCTATGGCATATATCCCAACAATCATGTCATTGATATAGACTTGCATTGTCTAGCAGATGGGGGCATAAAGACCCGGTTGACCAACCTCTGATACGTTGCCCCCGTATTCTTTAGTCTAAAATGTATCACATTATAAAAATATAACCCTTGATCAGTAATGAAGATTCACTTATCTTCATCCTCGAGGTGCATTTTGATCTGGTTTTACCCCGAGAATGCGTCCATAAAACTGAATAGCCTATGGCATGCTGTCGAATACACTACTTGATACACTTTTAGGAGTGAAAAACTATCATTTGGGAAAGCTTTGTTTAAGTAGCAGAAATCCACACACATCCTCCACTTGCCATTGGCCTTATTTACCAATACCATATTCGATACCCACTATGGGTACTTAACCTCTTTTATGAATTCGACCTTCATCAACTTGTCCACCTCGGCGAGAATAGCCTCATACCGTTCCTAGTTGAAGGTCATTCTCTTTTGCTTTACAAGCTTATAAGCTTAGTCTATCGCCAAATGAAGATAACACAAAGATCTATCACAGGCATATCATCGTGACCCCGTGCAAAATGTCTGTGTATTCCTTCAAGAAATCCATCAGCTTCTCATTCAGATTTTATTCCAACCCAACCCTGACCTTGGCTGTCTTTCCTGGGCCAGAAGGTTTCACTGGCTCTAGCTCCTCCTTTGCTTCCCCACACTAAGGAGGGTCATCAGGTCGGGGGTCAGCCAATTCTACCTCTACTATGCCCTCTTCTCTTTCCTTCTGCTTTTGCCCTACGATATCTTCAATACACATAGTTTCTTTTGATGCAGCTGCAAAACAACTCCTTACAACCTTCTGGCTTCCACATACTACCTTGACCTCTCCTCGGATTGGAAATTTCGGCTTCAAGTAGTAGCTCGATATTACTTCCCTCAATTTCATCATGGAATGCCTTCCCAAAATCACTTGATAGCTGCTCAAACAATCCACCACAGCGAAGTCCATCATTATTATCCTGGTATGTTGGGTTGTTCCAATGGTCATTGTAAGTTATACCTGACCTAGTGGAACAACTATTGGTCCTTCAAACTCATAAAGCAGATTTGCGTCCTGAAGAAAGGTGGTGAACTCCACGCCTAAGCTATCCAAGGCTTCATTGGATATGATATCTATAGTACTCAACAATATTTTTTCCACCTAGGTACCGCCAATGTTGGCCTTTATTATTAACGCATCATTATGTGGATAACTCACACCATGAGTGTCTTCGTCAGTAAACATTATTAGCACCAGCCTGGATTTCTATATCCTCGGGCTCCTCTCCGTAGCCATTACCTCAGGGCTGTCGATCCGACAGTAGTTCTTCCTTGCCCGATTCAAATCCCTAACTAACGTCATTCCCCCAGCTATTGTGAATATAAGCCTCTGCTCCATTCGCTAGCTGATTCTCATTGTTTCGTGATCGATGCACTCATTGAGGTAGCCATTCCTCACCAAGTCTTCAACCTGTTCCTGTAAGTCCATGTGTTTCTTACTTGCATGCCCCTTACATTGTTATGTGCACAATAGGCCATGTGATCATGCTTCTAAACCAAGAACCTCATCGGGTCGGGTTCAGTCAGTGGGACCTTATCATGTACCTCCCGAGCTATCTGAGCCAAATACTTGTTAAGAGCAGTGTACGTCGTGCCCCCAGTAACATGTGCGACCTTGATTGGAGGTCTCATCTCAGGTGATGGGATACCCTGAATTATTAACCTGGACTCCATTTGCCTCTGGACCGGTCCTCTCTGACCACTGCCAACATCACACCGATTTTCTTGCCTTGGATCATTCTTTACCCAATTGTCTCCCCCTCAGGTTATCTTCTTATTTTCTTCCAATAACATGAATTTCTTCATCTGCTCCAAGGCCGCAGCATAGTCAGGTACCTCTTGGATCTGTTGGGATTTATGTCCTAAAGCTTCATGTATTGTAAAATGGAATTGATTATTGTAATAATGATAAATGCATTATTCATTTTATCAAAGTTGTTTGATTTATATCGCATATTGACCAATTGTCTTGTTTACCTTGATTACTATTGTACCTTCATACTTAGTGTATGTTTGATGCACAAGAGGATTTAAGTCTGAAGTTAGTAATCTAAATAGTCCATAGAGAGCAAACAAAGACGGTATTTTGTTTGTGGTTTATCTATAGTTGTGGTACATTCTATACTTGTATAACGACCTTGTTTTGGGATCGTTCATGTAGTGACATGAGAATGGAGGCACTATGTATGATGAGATCATATAAGACTGAACTCAGATAAATACAAATTTCTTTTAATATCCGTTAATCGAAGAAATTCATTTTATCTAATAGATGGTCATATATGGATTCGATTTTAATCCTGAGTGTACTACGAACTCCTGCATGACAGACTATGTCATTTGATTTACTATAGTGAGGTTGATGTTGCATTCCCGGCCAATAACTACGTATTTTAGGGATATGGTTTGATGTGTAGCTGGGAACATTTTACATAGATATGGAATTCACTCCTTCTTGCGAGAAGCAGAAGAGTATCTCTTTTAAGAGTTGATTCGGGACTTGAACAATTTGAACGCCCAACTCTTCTATTGTGAATAGAAAGCTTTATATTCATAAATATTGTTATTAATTAATTGTTCATTATAGAATTAATGGTGCTTAAGAGACAAAATATTTAGAGGGGTTTTACGGACTTTTGACCTGGCTCTATTTATGAGATATTCGTGAAGGGCTATATCCATATATAATGACTATATCGATGGACACATAAGTTGTTCTATTTATTTTATCCATCTACGGTAACATAAGTTCAACTTCAAGTTTTTAGTGGAATAACGCGGAGTTAATAATTCGTAATATTTGATTAAATATTTTAATTAATACTTCAGAATTATTGAAGCTCGGAACCGTAGGTCCATTTGGTCCCCGTACTAGCTCAATTAACTGTAGCAAACCTAATATAATTAAATTATCTAATTATATTCTCACTTTATATTTATATATTATTAATGAGATTAATAATATTTATTGTCACAAATGAAAACTATGTTAAATTAGTTTAACTTAATGTTTTCTAGAATTCTTTGATTATGAGATAATCAAGTTAGTAATAATTACAAGATAATTACTACAACATAATTGAAGGTAATTTAATCATTATTGAGATGGTGATTTTTATTTACCTTAGGAGACAAAGTCATATGGCTTGCCATGCTCTCCAATTTATTATGTCTATTAGGTGGCTTGTATACACCTAATATATTTGTCATTAACTAATGCATTTTATGTTTTGGTATGGCCTCCACATTTATGTGTTTGCCATTGAAATAAATCATTAGATGCTTAATGACAAAGTCATTGTCCTTAACTTATCATTTCTTATGTTTTGGTATGGCATTCACATTTTTGTGTTGGCCATTGCAAGAAAGCATTAGATGCTTACTGACAAGGTTAGTTGGCTTGTGTAAGAGAATATAATCTCTACCATTTTTCTCACTTCCTAAGGTTAATATTTTGAAAACATTCACACAATTGTTGTGAGAAAGATTTGAGAGAAAATAGAGAGAGTTCAAACATTCACAAGTGTTGTGAGAGTCTTTGAAATTCCTAAAGCCAAACACCAATTGTGACATCTTGATTCTCTAAATCGTTCAGAGTTTAATCTTTATGAGTGAAGCCCACACTTTGGTTTGTTGGTTTCGAGTTATAGTTCGGAAGATCAAGTGGTTGATCCAAGTGTTGGACAATAAAGGAATGATTTCGGCTACTACAACAAAGAGAGAAGGCAAAGAAAAATTTAAAGATCCATACCAGAACCGGTGCCACCACAAGCAACTTCCACCGCGCTAAGGAAATTCGTTTCCTACAATTGGCATTAGAGCTTAAGGTTGAAAAGTTTTCTTAACCCTTCTCATTTTAGTTTTATTAATTTATATGAGATATATATTATTAAAATGCATGTTGTGATGAATAGGCATAATTAGATTCATGAGATGAATGGTTTTAATGTTCATGTGATGAATGTTTTCTTTTGATTCATGTGATGAATGTATTGCGTTGATCGTTATTTTTTCCGGCTCTTGTTTTTGGCATTGGAAATGTAAGACCTTAAGGTCATATTCTTTCAAGTGTTGTAAGTTAAGACCATAAGATAATATTCTTTCAAGTATTGTAAGTTCATTTCCTTTGTAATAAGTTTATTATGTAACCCTATTTTTAACTTGGAGGAGCCGATGCCGCGAAAGATTTTTGACGAAGAAATTCCTCAAAGAACTCAACAACACTCCATTGAACAAGATTTGAAGACCAAGAGATGTCTTGGATTTATTATACTAATTAGATTAGTATAGAAAAATAAGAGCTCGGTCAACGCAATTTGTAATGTGTTTGATTTTACAAATTCCAGCCCCTAGAAACTGGGTTGCTTCGTGACGCAACCCCTTTTCACGTCGCGACGCGACCAGTAAATGAAAACGGAGGCTGCTGCATTATTTACGTCGCGACGCAAATCTGACATGAAGCATTTTTTGTTTCTGGTGGGCGTCGCGACACCCAGACCTGGGAATATATGTATGTTTTAAATTGTTTATTAACATGTCATATAGCCTAGGGTGTCTACTCTTGCATTTTCACATGCCATAACATGTAGATATGCATGATATTCTAGTCATAAAATATGATTTTATGTAATTTAAAAGTTAAATAAGAATATGAGATGCATGCAAACGGATTAATAATATTAATTGGTTTAAAGGTTTAAAAATTGCGAATTCAATTTTAGAAAAAAATGGACCTTATGAGTACATTATTTTCCTTGGTATATTGGATGGAAACCCGGATGTAAATTCCATAGCCGGTTCCGAATGGACGTTAATATGGTCTGCACTCGGGATACAATACCACGTACCTTTGGAATATATGATGTGTTTTTATCGATTAAATGGTTTAATGATATTTGGTCCGTTCGTTGAATTCTAAATTTTAAAACCTATTAGTGGACTAATAATTTAAGAGTTAAATTGATTAGATCACTAAAACAACTTGATTAAATTAGTTTAATTAAGTTAAATGGTTGGTAGAGACTAATCGGAATTAGTGAATAAAATTTTAAGAGTTGAAATTGGTTAGATCACTAAATTATCAACTAGTATTAATAAGGTTATGACTTTAGCCGAGCATAATCTAAGATTCATAAAATACTAGTGAGATAGAAACCTTACTTTCTAAAATAGTGAGTGGGAGAGGGGTAAACCACATTTTATCCCGCGATCTCCATTGTTATCCAGAAACGTGAGATTCAATAGGCACCTCGAGATGGCTTTACTTTCGTCCCCCTACAGATGGTGTCCTTTTTGGGTCAATACCAGGTTTGGATTCCGAAAGGATAGAGACTTAGATGTATCTGGTGATTTTACCTACCCTACGGCGGCACTTCACTAGTTAACTCCAAGGGTTCTGAAATGATGGGTCACACTCATAAAGGAATGATTAAGATGTTAATCAAAGCTTCATTGATCAAAATAACGGTAGTTGATTAATATAGGAATAAGAGTTATTTCTGATATATTAATCAATTGAAAATGTCTCAATCTATCATGCGAATACTTGACCTACCCTACGACGACACTTATTTGTGGGATGATAGATAACTGTGGCATAGTAATTCTTTTAGGTTTCTAATTCATTATACATTGATCATGCATCATGTTTAATTTTATGCCTAAATGTTTGACAATTTTAATATGCGACGAATGAATGTTAAATATGCGTTTATTATTTTTCAGCCATGGCATCTGCAATTATCACAATTCTCAAACAATAAGAAAAATTAACAGGGGATAATTATGTTAAATGGAAAAGTGACATGAATGCTATTTTCGTCTGTGAATACCTTAAATTTGTCCTAATGGAGGAATGTCCTCCTGAGCCAGCACCAAATGCTGGCAGAGTTGCACGTAATGCCTATAATAATTGGATTAAAACTGATAAGAAAGCCTATAGCTATTTGATAGCATCCATGTCTGAGGTTTTTATTGCACAACATGAGCCTATGGTGACAACATCATTGATTATGCAGTCATTACAAACATGTTTGGGTAACCTTCAGACCGGCAACAACATGAGGCAATAGTCTCTATATTGACCGCTGGAATGAAGGAAGACACATCAGTCATACAACATGTGTTAAGGATGATGTCTCATCTTAATATGGCTAAAACCCATGGTGCACGTATCAATGTGCAAAGTCAGGTGACAATGATCATGGAAACCCTTCCGAAGAGTTTCTTGCAGTTTAAAAGCAACTATTCTATGAATAAGTTGACTTTTACGTTGACTAAACTGCTAAATGAGCTCACCAATTACGAGTCTATTATGAATGTTCCTCGTAGGCCCAATGCCGAGGCAAATGTTGCCGAATCTTCTAAATCTGTAAAGAAGAAGAAGGAAGGCAATTGGAAGGCAAAGACAAAACCAATGAAAAAGAATAACAACAAAAGTTCTAAAGGAACCAATGCAAAAGACAAATGTTTCCATTGTGATTAACAAGGGCATTGGAAAAGGAATTGTCTGAAATACCTTGCTGAGCTCAAAGAGAAGAAGAATACAGGTAAATACGATTTACTTGACATTGAGTCTCTTTTGGTGGAGAATGATAAATCCATATGGATTGTTGATTCTGGTGCCACTAACCATGTTTGTTGTTCTTTGCAGCTACTTGACTCATGGAGGGACCTTGCTAAAGGTAGCTTTACCATGAGAGTTGGGGTATGGGATGTTGTTTCAGCAAAATCAGTGGGAGTTTCAAATTTGAATTTTAATAAAAGTTATTTATGTTTGAATGATGTGCTATATATTTCTGGTTTTCGTAGGAATTTGATTTCTGTAACAAAACTTATGAAATGTAGTTTTTCTATTTCATTTAATAATAAGTCAGTTATTATTAGTAGAAATGGATTAAATCTATGCACGAGAAACTCCGAAAATAATTTATATGTATTAAGGCCGTTAATGCATGAATCACTACTTAATACTGAAATGTTTAAGATTGAAATATCAAAAACTAAACGGCAAAAGATTTCTCATGATGATACCTATTTATGGCACCTTAGACTTGGTCAAATTAACCTTGACCAGATAGATAAACTAATTAAGAACATAGTTTTAAATCAGTTAAAACTCGGTACTTTATCTATCTGCGAATCCTGTCTAGAAGGCAAGATGACTAAGAGACCTTTTACTGGAAAAGAGATAAGAGCCAAAAAAACACTTGAGCTAATATATTCGGACGTTTGCGGACTGATGAATGTAAAAGCCCGAGGTGGTTATGAATACTTCGTCACTTTCATTGACGATTATTCTAGATATGGGTATGTTTACCTAATGCAGCACAAGTCAGATACATTTGAAAAGTTCAAAGAATATCGTGTTGAGGATGAGAAACAGTTAGGTAAAAGCATCAAAATTCTATGATCAGATCGTGGAGGAGAATACCTTGATGGAGATTTCGAGGAATTCTTAGTTGAGTATGGAATTGTTTCACAGCTCACAGCATCTGGAACACCACAACAAAATGCTGTTGCAGAAAGGAGAAATCGGACCCTACTAGACATGATGAGATCAATGTTTAGTTATAGCACTCTACCTAGTTCATTCTGAGGGTATACATTGCAAACTGCAATGTATATCCTCTATGTAGTTCCTTCCAAGTCTATTCCTAAGACTCCCTTAGAGTTGTGGAATCGTCGTAAAACTAGTTTGCGATATTTCCGCATATGGGAGTGTCCG
>SKCR01039899.1:0-64783 GCA_019454045.1 Zanthoxylum bungeanum
GATCGATGTTTCCCTACGGCTCGGGTCTGCTCTTGTACCGCCGAGACCGATATTTCTTTCCGGCTCGGGTCTGCTCTTGTACCGCCGAGACCGATGTCTCTTTCCGACTCGGGTCTGCTCTTGTACCGCCGAGATCGATGTTTCTTTCCGGCTCGGGTCTGCTCTTGTACCGCCGAGACCGATGTCTCTTTCCGGCTCGGGTCTGCTCTTGTACCGCCGAGACCGATGTCTCTTTCCGGCTCGGGTCTGCTCTTGTACCGTCGAGATCGATGTTTGTTACAGCTCGGGGTTGGGTTACGTCCCACCGAGTCATGCCTTTGGACTGGGGACGTAACATTCCCCCAGGACCAAATGATTTTTACAGCTCGGGGTCGGGCGATGTCCCACCGAGTCTGCCTTTGGACTGGGGACGTAACATTCCCCCAGGACCAAGTGATTTTTACAGCTCGGGGTCGGGCGATGTCCCACCGAGTCTGCCTTTGGACTGGGGACGTAACATTCCCCCAGGACCAAGTGATTTTTACAGCTCGGGGTCGGGCGATGTCCCCCGAGTCTGCCTTTGGACTGGGGACGTAACATTCCCCCAGGACCAAGTGATTTTTACAGCTCGGGGTCGGGCGATGTCCCACCGAGTCTGCCTTTGGACTGGGGACGTAACATTCCCCCAGGACCAAGTGATTTTTACAGCTCGGGGTCGGGCGATGTCCCACCGAGTCTGCCTTTGGACTGGGGACGTAACATTCCCCCAGGACCAAGTGATTTTTACAGCTCGGGGTCGGGCGATGTCCCACCGAGTCTGCCTTTGGACTGGGGACGTAACATTCCCCCAGGACCAAGTGATTTTTACAGCTCGGGGTCGGGCGATGTCCCACCGAGTCTGCCTTTGGACTAGGGACGTGACATTCCCCCAGAGCCAAGTACCTCTTTCAGCTCGGGGTCGGGTTACGTCCCACCGACTCAGCCCTTCGGACTGGGGACGTAACATTCCCCAGGTCCAAGTGCCTTTCTCAGCTCGGGGTCGGGTTGCGTCTCACCGAGTCAGTCCTTCGGACTGAGGACGTAACATTCCCCCAGGCCCGAGCATCTCTCACAGCTCGAGACAAGATCACATGCCACCGAGCACATCATCGTTAGCTCAGAGGCAAAGTTTTCTCCTCACAATCGAGATTGGATCAGTCAGGGGTCAGGACCCCCAATCTCTGGTACAGATATTACAGAGGATGAGTCATTTTTTAGTTTGGACAACAAGAGGAACCTCATCTCTTGATGGAACGACCCAAGTAAGCAATTTGCTTTGAGGTGGAGAATCATTCTGAATAGAGTCAGCATCTCCAATAAACCGAGGATATGAAGATAGAAACAGAAGACTTAGTTGATGGCAAAAACAATTTCTCGGTGATTTCTGGAGCGACCACCAGCAAGGCGATCGGCACACCATCTTTTTTTATAGTTCCCGGCATCAACTCACAAACTCGTTGTTACCGAGAACTAGGGGACAGATGTTGATGGTGTTTTTCGGGCACTATGTTATTTAAACAACACGACAGGGGTAAAAGGGGTAACTCCATTGATCGAGACCGTTAAAGCCGACCCGACAACTTGACGGTAAGAGGCCGAGCACTTTATACTAAATGGCCGAGCACTTTGGTTCGGATGACCGAGCACTATAAGGCCGGCAGAAACACTCTCAGTTCAAAGGACTATCATGACCGACCACATGAAGACCGAGCACATGACGAGGCGTGTTCAGGAAGATAAATCATCATATTCTTGCAGAAAATGGATAAGTTGTCCTACTTTAATGGGGTAAAGTAATAACTTAATATCCTAATAGGATAAAGGAAGTAAATGTAGTTTTGATTAGGAATCCTTATGGGAAAAGGGAATAGTTTTGACTAGGAATCCTGATAGGAAAAGGAGACCATCTCCAAATTGGGAATTCTTGTACAAATAGGAATCTGATTTCTTCACCATTATAAATAGGAGGGTAGAGTGAGTGTTGAAGGACAAGTTGAAGGACATCTGAAAACCATCACAAGAGTGAAAGATTCGAATTGTAAAGTTCCAATCTGTAAGAGCGAAAGAGAGGCCTGAAAAGTGTATTTGAGCAATAAAGAGCACCACCTTGTTCTTTCCGTGGACGTAGGTCGGATCCCAAAAATCCACCGAACCACGTTAAATCACCTTGTCTGATTGGCGTATTTTCTTGTTTTCCGCTAAGTTTGTTTTTGGTTCCCTATAACCAAACAAATTCACAGTTGAAGGAGGATTCCCTCGGAGGTGATATTCCTATATTACCCTGAGACCAAAATCAGCCGTCAACACTTCCAGAAGGGTTTTTGGATCGGACGGCTGATATTGGGAAGATTGTTGGATGGGCCCCACAGGTATCGCTACTGGCCATCCCGCTGTTGGAGGGTTTGTGTCGCATTGCGGGTGGAATTCGATACTGGAGAGTATGTGGTTCGATGTTCCAATTGCCACGTGGCCTATGTACGCAGAGCAGCAACAAAATGCGTTTCAATTGGTGACAGAGTTGGGATTAGCGGTGGAGATTAAATTAGATTATTCGATGAATTTTGCGAACGAGAATCTAATGGTTGTGAGTGCTCAAGAGATTGAGAGAGGGATAAGGTGTCTGATGGAACCTGATAGTGAGGTGAGGACGAGAGTGAAGGAAATGAGTGACAAAGGGAGAAATGCTCTGATGGACGGTGGATCTTCGTTCTCTTCAGTAGGCCGTTGGATTGATGACTTGTTAAAGCCCAGCCCACCACATCAAACTTAAAAAGAACAAATAATTGAGCTAAGACCTGAATCAGCAAATAAATTATTATTTTTTTGTTTTATCCTAATTAAGCTTAAGTTTTAGGATATTTTAAATTTATAATTGAGCGGAAATAGTAATATAATTATGTCGTTATGATGTTGTTAAATAATAGATCTTTTTATTAATTTAAAAAAAAAAAAAAAAACTGTTTCCAGAGTATGTTACGACGTGAATTTGTGAGCATAGGTTTGTCTTCTTTACTTTTCATTTCCGCTGACTGACTCTGTCATATAAAAACTCCTACCAAGGAAAAAAATATCCGAAAGATTTTATTAAAAATATATATTGTTGATGGCTGATTTTTGTCTCAGGGATAATAATGGAACATTGTTTCTGTGATAAACCTTATTCAGCAGTGAATTTGTTGGGGTTGGGAAATCAAAAGCAAACATTGACAGAAAGAGGTAAAACACACAGATTGACACATTGTTTATGCATGCATGAACTGATGGCTCTATTTGACTCGATGATTTGCTGTCGTGTGATGGATTGGGTTGAGCATTCAAAACATTATTTTACTTACATAAGAAATAAAAATTACAATAAAAATTTATAAAACATAAATTTAATTATTATTTTATAAATGTGTTAAATATAAAGGATTAATAAAACTACAAGTGTAAAATAATTAATTTCTCTTTTAATAAATATATTTTTTTAGTGTTCATCACATGGAATACACTTTTAATAGTAAATTTACCATTCCTATCAAAGTGCCAATAGATGCTATCTTCTCGGCTTTGATTGAGAAGCTTGATACTCATTATATTTATATCATCGCAATCCTGATGATTAAAGTATTGTTTGATTAATTGATAATTCCAATCATGATCTTCATCCAAAAGGGCTATTACCTTCGTCTCTTTTGGCAGCGTTGGTTGAGACACTGATCTGAAATAAAATAGTCTAAGAATCCAGCTGCTGTTATAATTGAAATCTGTTGGCCATTTCCAATCCTCTATTATATCCTTTTACATAACAGTTTATTGTCCCATAACAAACTCCTTCAAGTATATGAGGGGTTTGCTACTAATTTAGTCCCAATGAAATCACAATGCTTAAAAATATCGAGCCTTAAATACCTTAGACACCAAGGACTCATGATTCTTTAGAACTCTCCATGCTTGTTTCGCTAGCATTGCTTCGTTAAAAATATTCAAATCTCTAAACCCTATTCCCCCATCCTGTTTTGAATGGCTCAACACACTCCAAGAAGAACCGTGGATTCTCCTCTTACTGTCAGTAGTGCTCCACCAAAATTTACTCATTTGTTTTTACATCTCATCACAGAATCCGCTAGGCAACTTGAAGACGCTCATGGTATATGAAGGGATAGCTTGTGCTACTAGTTTAATGATGATATCCTTCCCTCCACATGAAAAGAGCTTATGTTGCCATTGATGTAGTTTCCTGATGACTCTCGCTTTAAGCTCTTTGAAGTGGTTGTTCTTGTTTCTCCCTATTACTGATGGCAGCCCCAAGTACCTGCCGTGTTGGCTTGTTGAATTGAGTCTGAAACTATCTTGGATTTCCTTCCTTCGAGCATGACTGGTTTTTGGGCTGAAAGTAACAGAAGATTTATCCATATTAATAACTTGCCCAGACGTCAAAGCATAAGTATCAAGGATTTCCTTGATACAATCACACACTGCTTTTGTAGTTGTTGCAAACAAAATACTGTCATCAGCAAAGAAAATGTGGGAAACACCAATTTCTTTCCCAAACTTTATGCATGTGATCATTTTTTCCCTTTCAGCTTGTTGGTGGTATTTTCAGGTCCTATGATATTTAAGCAATACAGTAGGGGTAAAAAGGGTAAACTCCCTTGTTGATCAAGATCATTAATACCGACCCGACCACATGAGTTAGGGGCCGAGCACTTATGATTTGTAACCCGACCACATAAGATCGGATGACCGAGCATTATCAGATCGACAACAGCATTCTCAGTTCAAAAGACCATCATGACCGACCTCATGAAGACCGGGAATATGGCGGGATATGCTCCAGAAGATAAGACATCCTATTTTTACGGATAAGAAGATAAATTATCCTACTTTCATGGGAAATGTTGATAAGTCAGTGTCCTAATAGGATATGGGAGGTGAATGAGTCATTGTCCTAATAGGATATGGGAAGTGAATGTAGTTTCGACTAGGAATTCTTATGGGAAAAGGAATCTGATTTCTTCACTATTATAAATAGATGGGGAAAGTGTAAGTAAGGGGAATCAAGATCATTATCATCAGACTTATAAACACAAGAAAGACCAGAAAAACATATTTCGGTAATAAAAATATCGTCCGTTCTGTGCCCGTGGATGTAGGTGGATCTGATCCGCCGAACCACCTTAAATCTCTTTGTTGATTGGTGTATTTATCTATCTTTTGCCAAAATTTGCTTTTGTTTCCCATAAACAAAACAAATTCACAGTTAGAGGAGGATTGTCTCGGGAGTAAAAAACTCTTATTGCCCTTGAGACCGAAATCAGCCGTCAACACAGCCTGATGCAACCTTGACGATAAAGCTTCAGCACAAAGTATTTAAAGATAAGGGGAAAAAGGCAGCCTTGTTTAAGGCCCCTTTCTGGTTTAAAACTACATTTCAGCTCTCTATTCACCGACACTGGAAAAACTGACAGTGGTAATGCAATTACTAATCAGGCCTCTCCATTTCACAAACATTCCTACTTTCTCCATCATTTCACAAACATTCCTACTTTTTGGTCTAGGGACGTAACATTCCCCCAGAGCTAAATGTTTCTCTCAGCTCGGGGTCGGGTTATGTCCCACCGAGTCAGCTTTTTGGTCTGGGGACGTAACATTCCCCTAGTACCAAGCATTCCTCTCACCTCGGGGTCGGGTTACGTCCCACCGAGTCTGTCTTTTCGGACTGAGGACGTAAAATTCCCCCAGTGAGCTAAGTGTTTCTCCTAGCTCGGAGTCGGGCCTCGAGTGGTCATTCTTGGGAGAGCAATCGGAGCAAGTTATGAAGGACCAAAAAAGAAAAGTGGAATATAAATATATAAAAATATTCACATAAATATGATCGTGAAAAGAGTTATTACAAGGAGAATAAAGTTTGTTCAGAATTACACGAGGCCCCGTTCGGGTTACCTCTTACAGATCAGCCCGCACCAGAGGCAATTGGTTCTTCCTCGACAGGCTCGGGTAGCAGATGGATTGGCTCGACCTCGGGAGGAATGACAGTGGCTTCTACATTGACAGCCTGAGAAGTCCCGACAATTATTTCTTCAAGGGTCGGAGTAGGAGCCTCAGGTCGATTCTCTTCAAGAGCAGGAGCCTCAGGTCGGTCATCTTCAGGAGCCGGGGCGATCGAAATGGGATCGGGATCCATCACCTCGTCGGGAGAAATGGGTAACCATCTTTGAAACTCCTCCTGTGAAATTTCCCCTTTGCAGAAGCGGATGGCCGCGTGGATAGGCCCCATATCCAGGTCGGGCAACACCATCGGAATAATCTCAGCACAATCCCCGACCCCCTCAAGACGGATTGCGTCTCTCTCGGCCTCCAGCTCAGCTTCCTTCCTCTTAAGCTCGTCCCGAGCCCGTACCAGCTCTTCATCTTTGGCCCTCAGCTTGGAATCAACGCTGCGCACTTCCACCTGTAGGATCTTGTTGTCATCCTGGGCAGCCTCCAAGTCCTTCTTGGCAGCATCAGCATTTTTCCTCTCTAGAGAGGCGGCGGCCCTAAGAGCTTTATTTGTGGTATGGGCCTCAACGGCAGCAAACTCCAGATTTTTTTATGTTTTCTTCTTTACGGGCCAGCTCGGCCTCCATTTCAGTTAGTCGGTTCTGGAGCCTCTGGGCTTGGCCACCCTCGGATAAAAGGCTCAGGATGAGATCCTTGTTCTTGGCCGCCAGGTAGGTCGTCTGCCGAGAAGAAACAGAAAATCAGAAATCAAACTAAGTTATGAACTCACACCGGGAATAAGGGAAGAGTGGCTACATTGGCCATCTGGGAGCACAACAATGTAACCATATCCTCGGGAGAGAGATCTTCGTATCTCGGAATCTTTGCCGGAGGGACCGTCTCGGCCAGTTCGTTGATTTATGCATGTGATCATTTTTTCCCTTTCAGCTTGTTGGTGGTATTTTCAGGTCCTATGATATTTAAGCAATACAGTAGGGGTAAAAAGGGTAAACTCCCTTGTTGATCAAGATCATTATTACCGACCCGACTACATGAGTTAGGGGCCGAGCACTTATGATTTGTAACCCGACCACATAAGATCGGATGACCGAGCATTATCAGATCGACAGCAGCATTCACTTCAAAAGACCATCATGACCGATCTCATGAAGACTAGGAATATGGCAGGATATGCTCAAGAAGATAAAACATCCTATTTTTACGGATAAGAAGATAAGTTATCCTACTTTTATTGGGAAAGGTTGATAAGTCAGTGTCCTAATAGGATATGGGAGGTGAATGAGTCATTGTCCTAATAGGATATGGGAAGTGAATGTAGTTTCGACTAGGAATTCTTATGGGAAAAGGAATCTGATTTCTTCACTATTATAAATAGATGGGGAAAGTGTAAGTAAGGGGAATCAAGATCATTATCATCAGACTTATAAACACAAGAAAGACCAGAAAAAGCATATTTCGGTAATAAAAACATCGTCCGTTCTGTGCCCGTGGATGTAGGTTGGATCTGATCCGCCGAACCACCTTAAATCTCTTTGTTGATTGGTGTATTTATCTATCTTTTGCCAAAATTTGCTTTTGGTTTCCCATAAACAAAACAAATTCACAGTTGGAGGAGGATTGTCTCGGGAGTAAAAAACCCTTATTGCCCCTGAGACCGAAATCAGCCGTCAACACAGCCTGATGCAACCTTGACGATAAAGCTTCAGCACAAAGTATTTAAAGATAAGGGGAAAAAGGCAGCCTTGTTTAAGGCCCCTTTCTGGTTTAAAACTACATTTCAGCTCTCTATTCACCGACATTGGAAAAACTGACAGTGGTAATGCAATTACTAATCAGGCCTCTCCATTTCACAAACATTCCTACTTTCTCCATCATTTCACAAACATTCCTACTTTTTGGTCTAGGGACGTAACATTCCCCCAGAGCCAAATGTTTCTCTCAGCTCGGGGTCGGGTTATGTCCCACCGAGTCATCTTTTTGGTCTGGGGACGTAACATTCCCCCAGTACCAAGCATTCCTCTCACCTCGGGGTTGGGTTACGTCCCACCGAGTCTGTCTTTTCGGACTGGGGACGTAACATTCCCCCAGTGAGCTAAGTGTTTCTCCTAGCTCGGAGTCGGGCCTCGAGTGGTCATTCTTGGGAGAGCAATCGGAGCAAGTTATGAAGGACCAAAAAAGAAAAGTGGAATATAAATATATAAAAATATTCACATAAATATGATCGTGAAAAGAGTTATTACAAGGAGAATAAAGTTTGTTCAGAATTACACGAGGCCCCGTTCGGGTAACCTCTTCCAGATCAGCCCGCACCAGGGGCAATTGGTTCTTCCTCGACAGGCTTGGGTAGCAGATGGATTGGCTCGACCTCGGGAGGAATGACAGTGGCTTCTACATTGACAGCCTGAGAAGTCCCGATAATTATGGCTTCAAGAGCCGGAGCAAGAGCCTCAGGTCGATTCTCTTCAAGAGTAGGAGCCTCAGGTCGGTCATCTTCAGGAGCCGGGGCGATCGAAATGGGATCGGGATCCATCACCTCGTCGGGAGAAATGGGTAACCATATTTGAAACTCCTCCTGTGAAATTTCCCCTTTGCAGAAGCGGATGGCCGCGTGGATAGGCCCCATATCCAGGTCGGGCAACACCATCAGAATAATCTCAGCACAATCCCCGACCCCCTCAAGATGGATTGCTTCTCTCTCGGCCTCCAGCTCAGCTTCCTTCCTCTTAAGCTCGTCCCGAGCCCGGTTCAGCTCTTCATCTTTGGCCCTCAGCTTGGAATCAACGCTGCACAATTCCACCTGTAAGATCTTGTTGTCAGTCTGGGCAGCCTCCAAGTCCTTCTTGGCAGCATCAGTATTTTTCCTCTCTAGAGAGGCGGCGGCCCTAAGAGCTATATTTGTGGTATGGGCCTCAACGGCAGCCAGCTCCAGATTTTTTTATGTTTTCTTCTTTACGGGCCAGCTCGGCCTCCATTTCAGTTAGTCGGTTCTAGAGCCTCTGGGCTTGGCCACCCTCGGATAAAAGGCTCAGGAGGAGATCCTTGTTCTTAGCCGCCAGGTAGGTCGTCTGCCGAGAAGAAACAGAAAATCAGAAATCAAACTAAGTTATGAACTCACAGCGGGAATAAGGGAAGAGTGGCTACCTTGGCCATCTGGGAGCACAACAATGTAACCAAATCCTCGTGAGAGAGATCTTCGTATCTCGGAATCTTTGCCGGAGGGACCGTCTCGGCCAGTGCGTTGATTGCCGGCACCAAATGAGAAGTGGCCTCCCTGATGTCCTGACCGAGGTCTTCTACGCCAAGAATCACGGCGCCTTTTTGTTTTTTGGAGGAACCCTCCGACACTTTCTTCTCTTTCCGAACGGGCTACCTCTTGTTTAGGACCTGTTCCTCCTCCACCTCCCGAGTCAGCTCGGCTTCCTCTGCCCCCGAACAGACGCCTCCTTTTTCTGGTAAGTTTTGATGGGCTGGCGGGTCGGGGGGAGACTGTTGGCGATACCCTGGTAGAGGGAGATAAACTTTGGGTAGCTAAAGGGGCCGCCTCTTCAGTAACTTTTCCGGCCTCAGCAGTCGCTGGCCGTTTCCGAGAGGGCCCGGCCCCAACCTGGCCGGTTTTCTTTGTTACGCAAGCCAGTTGATCAAGGTATTTTGGCCTTTTTGACATACCTGGAAAAAAAAAAAACAAAGGCAAAAAGAGTGGTCAGTCCAGAATCAGAGCAAATTCAAATCATCATCATGCTAATCACACAAGGGGATTGATTAGAGGGTTAGTGAAGCCTACCTATCCGCCCCGGACCTTCGGAGGAACGATTCGAATGAGGCCCGACTCAACAAAGCCTCGTCATTACTAACTTCTTCCAATGGTCGGCGTACCGCCGAGCCCAGCGCACCCGCGCCCGGACCTGATGAGAATCTTTGGGAGCGTCCCTCCAACAAGTTGGGAAGAGTCAGAGAAGTCAGAAACCTATCATAAAATCAAGAGCAGGAAAACTAAGGGTTAGATTTCTAACCTCCCACTCTTAAGATATCCGGGACTGAAACTCCTCTTCATAAGATCTAAGGACCCGCCCTCAATCTCATGTGGCCCAGAACCGTAAATCTTTGAAGTTTTTGTTGGATTCGGGGAGTTTTCCCACAATGTTTGACGAGTCAGCATAGGCATAAAGGTAGTACCAACCATGGTGCATTCTTGGGTTGGCCTTCAGTCGATACAACCTCTTCGCTTTTTCGAGTCAGGGTTCGCCGAGCCCCGCCCGACTCCAAATCACATATAACCCGACCAAAATCCTCCAGCTATTCAGGCTTAATTGGCAAGGGGCGATCTCCATCTCGGCCAGCATCCAGGTGAAATAACGTTGAATTGGCAGCCGGAGTCCACACTCAAAGAAAGATGGGAGAAGAGCCACCGAACCCTCATCGGGTTGACTAGCACCATCCATTGGCCCGAAGACTTCAAGAGCGATATCTATCGGAATGTCATATCGCTGCTGGAGCAGTGCTAGGTCGTCTTCAGTTATCTTGGAAGGACGATCCATATCCAAAACCCAGCAGTCAAAATCACCAGGCTCTGGATCATTCCGAGGAATTCTCTGATGGTAAGTATCTTGTTCAGCCTCGGAAGGGGTGGGGGTAGTTTTGAGGTCCTCTATACTTGGTGCCCCCGAGCTAGAGGAGAGCTCTTCAACAAGGGGGTCGGAGGTCTAGCAGGGTTTGCAGAGGAAGACCTGTTGTCAGACATCCCTGACATCCGAGAAATAAAAAAATGGAGGAGGTCAGTCTATAGCTAATTTCTAAAATGGCCAGGGATTTCACAATTACCCTGGGATTCCGGGAAAACTAAACCGTGGGTTCTAAATGCCCTAACAACATCGATCAAGCCATAAATCTCTCCCTAGCAACACAAAGCCAAAATTCACAAAAAAGAAAGCAGGATTCGCAACTCATGAAAAGCAAAGTAGAAAGGTCGTTCAGAAGACTTACTTGTTTCTTTTAGAAGGGTTGTAGATTGCTCGGTACGGTCTAGTCATTCTTTGAGTTCACTAAGCACAGATTGGAAAGAAGAGTTCCCGCGGTTGGGGAAATTTGAAGAGTTCGTGAAAGAAGGCAACAGTGTTTACTCCGTTTTGTTATAATCTCTTCGATGCATTTGTGGCCGTTGGATTGAACGAAAGCGTCAGATATACACCACATGTCGTTTTTTAAATGATCTTTCAGAATTGGATGGACGGCTGAGATTGGGCATCTTTTAAGTTGGCAATGGCGGTCAGATTTTTTTGCTTTTTGGCGGGAGAACGGCGGGTGGTTGACAAGTGGCAGGCTCCCGTTAAACCCTAGAAGTGATCTGCTGGGCATTTAAGAGGATGTGACGGTTGCGAGTCTCGAGGGGCGGTTTACAGAAGGGAAATAAAGGAATTTCGCTTCGGTAGAAAGAAAGACAGGCCGAACACCTGAGTGAGACCGATGATGAGATAAGTGTAGGCCGACGAATTTTCTCCTTCGAAGATTGGCCACCAGTTCATCAACCGTACCACTCTTTTATATAGTTCCCGGTACCAACTCGTACACTTGTTGGAACCGAGAACTATGGGATAAATGTTGGTGGTATTTTCAGGTCCTATGATATTTAAGCAATACGACAGAGGTAAAAAGGGTAAACTCCCTTGTTGATCAAGATCATTAATACCGACCCGACCACATGAGTTAGGGGCCGAGCACTTATGATCTGTAACCCGACCATATAAGATCGGATGACCGGGCATTATCAGATCGACATCAGTATTCTCAGTTCAAAAGACCATCATGACCGACCTCATGAAGACCTTGAATATGGCGGGATATTCTCCAGAAGATAAGACATCCTATTTTTACGGATAAGAAGATAAGTTATCATACTTTCATGGGGAAAGGTTGATAAGTCAGTGTCCTAATAGGATATGAGAGGTGAATGAGTCAGTGTCCTAATATGATATGGGAAGTGAATGTAGTTTCGACTAGGAATTCTTATGGGAAAAGGAATCTGATTTCTTCACTATTATAAATATATGGGGAAAGTGTAAGTAAGGGGAATCAAGATCATTATCATCAGACTTGTAAACACAAGACAAACTAGAAAAAGCATATGTCGGTAATAAAAACATCGTCCGTTCTGTGCTCGTGGCTGTAGGTTGGATCTGATCCGCTGAACTACGTAAAATCTCTTTGTTGATTGGTGTATTTATCTATCTTTTGCCAAAATTTGCTTTTGGTTTCCCATAAACAAAACAAATTCACAGTTGGAGGATGATTGTCTCGGGAGTAAAAAACCCTTATTACCCCTGAGACCGAAATCAGCCGTCAACACAGCCTGATGCAACCTTGACGATAAAGCTTCAGCACAAAGTATTTAAAGATAAGGGGAAAATGGCAGCCTTGTTTAAGGCCCCTTTCTGGTTTAAAACTACATTTCAGCTCTCTATTCACCGACACTGGAAAAACTGACAGTGGTAATGCAATTACTAATCAGGCCTCTCCATTTCACAAACATTCCTACTTTTTCCATCATCTTACCTATGAATTGTCATTCCACCTTATCATACGCCTTACTTATATCAAACTTTAAGCACATGCCCCCATTCTTGCTAGATCTATCGTTCTTGAGTCTATGTAACCCTTTAAAAGCCACCAAAATATTATTAGCAATACTTCTCTTTGGCACAAAGAGACTCTGATTCTTAGACACCAAACTTTCCATAACATGTTTCAGCCAATTGACTACCACTTGAGCAATTACTCTGTAAATGACAGTACTCAAAATGAGTCTATATTATTGTTAGATATTTGATGTCTAAACAGGATGCAAAGCCAAGATTATTACGGTGGATTTTGCTGCTTCAAGAATTCAATCTCACAATCAAGGATAAGAAAGAAGCAGAGAATGTGGTTGTAGATCATTTATGGAGACTCACAAATGAGTCATCAATTAACACAACTCCTATCAATGACTCTTTTCCTGATGATTTTTTATTTTCTGTAAATACAATGCCTTAGTATGCTAATATTATCAATTTTCTTGCAACAAGAAAAATGCCTCCAGATTGGAGCCATCAAGATAATAAGAAATTTTTAACTAAAGTCAAAAGATTCTACTGGGAAGATCCATATCTGGTCAAGTATTGTCCTGATCAAGTTTTACGACGATGCATACCGAACAATGATATAAGTGGTGTTATTCAGTTTTGTCATTTAGAAGTATGTGGATGTCACTTCTTATCTAAAAAAACCGCTACAAAACTATTACGGTGTGGATTTGTTGGGGTTGGTGCTCACAGCGCCAATTCCCAGTTGTATTTCTTTATGAATACTTCTGTAAAACATTATTATTTTGAATAATATATGCAGTTTCTATAGTATAATGTATCTTTTAATATGTTAAAGATGTAATGACCTTAGAATGACTAGTCATGGTGCAGTTGCAAAAGCGTCGCAACTGAAATTGAGTTGTATCATGACGTTGTCATTCTCAGACTGTTTATGGTCAAAGGTTAACACTACTTGGTCAATATAGTAAACCCGTTGAGACCGGTACATGTCGTATACTGGAATATATGATTCCAATGGTTTCTCAATGAACCATAAGTCTTGGAGACTAGTATAGACGTGTAGGTGTTTATAGCGGATAAACACTGAACGACTCACCGAAGATTCTTAATGGATGGTACAGCAACGTCAATAAGAATCTTATCGGGTTGAGTAGCACTTGTGATTCTTAGACTTGAGATGCCACTATGGGCACATGAGACATCTTCTACACTTAGATGGCAGTCACGTCACCGATCTATTTAGATCAGACCTCCGCTTGTTCGTTGGGTGTAGATAGATCCTCAGGGTGTCCTGTGTGTATCGAGATAAGATCCGTCAGTTCTGTGAATCTGAGCATAGGTAGTCCATATGATTAGCAATCAGATAAAAACCACGGGCCCGTGGTACAATTTAGAAGTTAGTTCTAAATGTTCTTTTTGAGATTGCTAATAGAATAGTCGATTGAATAATCCCTATAGAGATTTGACGTTAACATATATATCTCTGGGATTTATCCGGATACCTGTGACGGAGGAATTATACATTTTCCATGACCTCGACCTGTATGATTCAACGAGTTTATCTGTGATCGTCATAATTATGGGTGGATAAATTATGGACACGAAATTGGATTCCGTGATGGATACGCCTGAATCTAGAGAGTCTCACTAATGAAATATACTCGTAGAGCACTAGGGCAACATTTATAAATAATATTGATTATTTATAAAGTCGTTTAAAGGTTAAACGCAAAATACATGTAAAGGGACCCGATAGTCATTTCCTTAATTTTTGTGTATATGCATTTAATACTTGATTAATTCAAATACACATTAATTAATTGTCAAATTGAGATATTTGACTACTATAAAAATGAATATATGTATTTAATATTTGATGTAAATATTATACATATATTTAATATATTTGTGTTTAATTAATTAATTAATTATTTAATTATTAAATGATTAAATTAAATAAAGTATAGATATTTTAAAGTTTTGATGTTTTATTTAATGACTTGGTTGCAATTGTTGACTTGTTTGAATTATTCATTAAAGTGTAATGATCAATTTAACCAAGTGGACAAGTTGTAATTTAAAAGAAATAAAACAAATATCTTGATATTTTGTTTCACACAAAATTCGGACAAGGCATAAGGTTTTGGTATAAATTGTTTTGTTTTCTTTTAGGGTTTCATAACTTTGAAACAATCATCAAATACTCCATTAAAAGGAAAACAAAGAAGCTTGAAGAAAAGAAAAGAAAAACAAGAAAATGCTTGGATTTTATTACTATTAGAAGAGAAAATGTTCTTTTAGTTCTAGGCTTTATGCTATGAGTTTCTTATATTTTTCTATTCTTTTTTCTTTGTATTTTTGATGGATTAAAGATTTGATAAGTGTTGAGCATGTATAAAATTCAAAGGATGCTTTTAATGAGTTAATAAACATACTTTTGATAGTTTAAGAACTTGTTGCTACTCTAGAGTTTTTGATCCACTCTTAAATGACCTAGATTTTATCTATAGTAATTTCATTGTGTTGAGACTTGATTTGAATGGAAGAAACATGATTAAAGTATTGGATTTATTAATTTTGGTCTAACTTGTCCAATTTGAAGAAATTAAAACATTAGGGTTTGTAACCACTTCCAAATTTGAGGCTTTTCATTTATGTGGTGTATTTGGATTTTTATATGATGCATGTAAAATATTGGGTTGATTGGATTTCGCCTTGATGTGTTTTGAACATTGGAAGTGAAAAATGCACAATTATTTCCCCTTAGGGAGCTCTCGGCCAAGGATGAATTTTTGGGTTTTTGTTGCAAATTATATTTTGACATTTGGGACATGTTAAACTCATCCTAGAAATGATTTAGAATCATTCAAAAAAATTTTGAACAATTTTGGATTAAAAATAAACAAAATGCTTGTTTAGCGGTAATTCGGTAAATTCACATAAATTTGATTTATAGTGTTTTATTTCATAATTTGATTATTGGATAATAAAATAAATAAGTTTATTTTATTTATTCGAGAAAAAGTTTTGAAATCGGAAAATTTGATTTTCCACTATTTCTGCTGCGTTACTGGATATCCGCCAATAAAACCCTAACAAAATGGTATCAGAGCGAGTCTGATTCTAGGCCCCCTAATATGATTAGCCCTTTAATTCAATGTTTAATCAAGTTTTATTGACTTTATACATGCATGTTATATTCTAATTTGATTAGATTTAGGGTGTATGACACTTAGCGGAAAATCTCTAATTAATAAGGTTTAAATGTAATTATGTATTTGATGCATGTTATATGGTCCGTCTTGTCAATACGGTTTATAAATATTTCTCCGTGACTACATCCGAGATTGTGCCTCTGCTGTGAGGGTGTAGCCGATAGAGATTTATTTATACCGGATGTATATCAAATACTAGATCAAGCGAAAGCGGAATCCTGAAAGTGCCCTAGCTGTCAGGGTTACGCAAGTAACTTGAGTTTATCATTGACGAGTTTAACCTTGGTACGTCTCCTTGTGGGCCTGTCTTAGCAGCGACAACGAGAAACGACCAGGACTGGAAACCCATGAGTCACTAGTGAGTGATTGACAAATGAGTTGTCTACCTAATGAATATACGTAGGCGAGACTGTGCCTCTTCTGTGAGCTGAAATATATTCACGGGATCCACTTTTCACTATTTGTATTTAATTTAATTATTAAATCTTTGTATTATGTTTGGGGATTGCAGTATTGCATGATTTAGTGGGAGGGGCATTTTTAGATTAAAAATCCATGATCTAGTTTATGCTTTTGATATTATATGAAACTGCTTATTTTCTGCTAACCGTTTTTCGTGATCTATATGATAGATTTGCGATGGCGGCACCATCCACTAATCAGTTTGCGCGTATGCTTGATGCGAACAAACTTAAAGGCGCATAGAACTTCGCTGATTGGGATCTGGATTTGAGGATAGTCCTCGATTCCGAGAGGTTGGGATATGTTCTTGAGGGTCCAATGCCCCTTGCTGTGGCATAGGACGCTTCACCGGAGGAACGTGAAGTCTTCCAAGCTTGGAAGGATGATGATTTAAGGGTTAAATCATACATCTTAAGTTCGCTTTCACCGGGACTCAAGAAACAATATTATGGCATGTCAGATGCCTATACTATGATGACACGATTAAGGCAATCGTTTGAGAACCAAGAACAAGTAGTTGTTCACAAGGTCGCAATGGAACTGTTCCATGCGCGATTGGATGAGGGGCAAGCTGTTAGCCTGCATGTTCTTCAAATGATTGATTTGATCGATCAATTGAGGCAACATAATCTCATTCTAAATGACATTCTCGGTAGGAGTGTCATTCTTGGTTCTCTCCCAACTTCTTATCGCCAGTTCCTGATGTACTTCAACATGAACGAGACTTTCTGTACCTACCATGAGTTGCATATGATGTTGCTCACGGCGGATGAGAACCTCAAGAAGGGAGTACCGACTCGCCCTCCGAGACCTACTTCTCTTTCTGCTTCTTCCCAGGCCTGGCCTAAGGGAAAGAAACAGAAAGGGAAGAAGAAGAAGGGTTTCGGTCCTCAACCACAGGTAAAGATAGCTAAGCCCAAAAGGACTTCTGAAGACAAGTGTCATCACTGCAGTAAAGTCGGGCACTGGAAAAGGAACTGTCCTGACTATATAGCCCAGCTGAGGAGGGAGAGAGCATCTACATCAGATACATTTATTTTTCCAGTTATTGATATATCTTTGGCTTGTGAAGTCGTTACATCCACTGGATTTTAGATTCTGCTTGTCCCATTCACATTTGCAATTCGTTGCAGGTGCTGAAAAAAGTAGAAGACTGAAGCCTGGAGAGATGCAGTTGCGATTCGGGAGTGGAGACTCTCTAGATGCAGTTGCAGTGGGAGTATGCGAGATCTCATTGCTGAATGAGACACTTTTGTTAAATGACTGCCATTTTGTGTCTGGATGTGTAGCTAATATTATATCACTTTTTGTATTAGATATAGAAGGCTTTTGTATTAATATTAAGAACTGTTCTTTATATTTATATGATAAAAGTAATATTCAGATCCTTTTTTGTCCAATCCAGCATGGTCATTATACATTGCAAACTTCAAAAGATATTTTAAATACTGGAGTTAATAAACGTAGTTTACCTGTAATTAATAATACTGAACTTTGGCATATGCGGCTAGGTCACATAGGCGTTAAACGCTTACCCAATTGGTTAGGAATGGTTTGATATCAGATCTTACCATTGAATCCTATCCAACTTGTGAATCATGTATTCAGGGTAAGATGACCAAAGCCTCATTTTTGGTGTTGGACACCTCGCCACTAACTTACTGGAACTCGTACATTCTGATGTATGTGGTCCACTAAGTCATACTGCTCACAGTGGTTATTCGTATTTCGTTACCTTTACCGATGATTTGTCACGGTACGGTTATGTGTATTTGATGCGACATAAATCAGAAACCTTTGAAAAGTTCAAAGAATTCTGAAATGAAGTAGAAAAACAAACTGGTCAATATATTAAATGCCTTCGATCTGATCGAGGCGGTGAATATATGAGTGGTGAGTTCATGGATTATATGAAGGAGAATAAGATTCTCGCTCAATATACTCCTCCAGGTACTCCACAACACAATGGAGTATCTGAGAGGAGAAATCGGACTTTATTGGATATGGTCCGATTGATGTTGTGTTTCACAGATTTGCCCTATTTCTTATGGGGCTACTATCTTTTAACAACTGCACATCTTTTGAATAAGATTCATTCAAAAGTTGTTCCTCGACTCCATATGAGATATGGTTCGTTAGGAGACCAAATCTTAGTTACATTAAGGTTTGGGGTTGTCCTGCCTATGTTAGGGTGACTCACCAAGATAAGATTTCGCCTCGAGGGCAAAAGTTTAGGTTTGTCGGATATCCTTTGAATACGAGGGGATATCTATTCTATGATACCGAACATCGAAATGTGTTCGTAGCTCGCTTTGTAAAATTTCTAGAAGTAGAATTTTTGTCAGAAGGTGGTAATCATAGACAGGTTGAGCTTGATGAAGTCCAACCTGAAAACAACAAACCAACGGAGGAACCTGAAGTTCAAGTAGATGAAGGACCTTCAACACACACACTCCGTAGGTCAGAAAGGGTATCTAGACCTCATGAACGCTTGTATTTGATACAAGAAAAAAGTCTAGATGTTCTCTTAGTTGAAGAGACTGATCTTTTCACCTATAGAGAATCGATGTTGGACATCGACTCCGTGAAATGGCAAAGTGCCATGAAATCCGAGTTAGACTCAATGCATGAGAATCAAGTTTGGGACTTGGTTCTGCTTCCCGAAGGAATTGTTCCTATCGGTTGTAAATGGGTTTAGAAGAGGAAGCGCGGGCCTGACGGTAAGGTTAAAACTTACAAGGCCCGACTGGTAGCAAAAGGTTACACGCAGCGACCTGGCGTCGACTACGATGAAACTTTTTCACCAGTAGCAATGCTTAAGTCTATCCGGATTTTGCTTTCTATAGCTGCGTATCATGACTACGAGATTTGGCAAATGGATGTCAAAACGGCTTTTCTAAATGGATTTCTTGATGAAGAAATCTATATGGAACAACCAGAAGATTTTACGTCCAGCGAAAACTCGGGTATGGTATGTAAGCTTAAGAAGTCCATTTATGGACTTAAACAAGCTTCACGAAGTTGGAATCTTCGATTCGACGAGATTATTAGATCGTCTGGTTTTCTCAAGAATTCAGAAGAATCCTGTGTGTATCAGAAGGCCAGTGGGAGCATGGTCGTATTTGTAGTCCTATATGTTGATGACATCCTAATAATTGGGAATGATTTAGGAATGTTACAAAGCATCAAAGCGTACCTCTGTAAGAATTTCTCCATGAAGGACCTGGGAGAAGCTTCCTATGTTTTAGGGATAAAACTCTATAGAGATGGACAAAGGAGGCTGGTTGAGTATCCCAATCAACGTACATAGATAAGATCTTGGAACGGTATAATTTTGGTAACTGTAAGACAGCAAACATACCGTTCAAACATGAAATTCATCTTTCAAAGAATATGAGTCCACAAACAAAAGATGAGAAGGTTAGAATGTCTAACCAACCTTATGCTTCGTGTTTGGGTAGCATAATGTATGCCATGTTATGTACGAGGCCTGATATCAATTTCGCTGTTAGCGTAACTAGTAGATATCAGTCCAATCCAGGTAATGACCATTGGATGGCCATTAAACATATCATCAAGTATCTTAAAGGTACTAAGGATAAGTTAATAATTTATGGATTCTGATTTCCAATCGGATCCCGATGATAGAAAGTTTACATCTGGATTCGTATTTACCCTTAACGGTGGTGCAGTTTGTTGGAAGAGTTCCAAACAGGGATCAACAGCAGATTGCACCACTGAGGCGGAATATATTGCAGCTTCTGAAACTGCAAAAGAGGCTGTGTGGAAAAAGAACTTTGTCACAGAATTGAGAGTTGTCCTAATTATCGAGAATGTGATTCCGTTATACTGTGATAATACTGGAGCCATTGCGCAAGTAAAGGAACCGAGGGCGCATCAGAATTCGAAACATGTGGAACACAAGTACCACATCATTCGAGAGATTGTGTCGCGAGGGGATATTTTCGTGTGCAATGTACCGAGTGAAGATAATGTAGCAGACCCGTTGACAAATGCCATACCTCCGAAGCTGTTTGATAAACACGTGGAGTCGATTTGTATTAGATACAATCGTTATTGGCACTAGAGCAAGTGGGAGTTTTTGTTGGGGTTGGTGCTCACAGCGCCAATTCCCGGTTGTATTTCTTTATGAATACTTCTGTAAAACATTATTATTTTGAATAATATATGCAGTTTCTATAATATAATGTATCTTTTAATATGATAAAGACGTAATGACCTTAGAATGACTAGTCATGGTGCAGTTGCAAAAGCGTCGCAACTGACATTGATTTGTATCATGACGTTGTCATTCTCAGACTGTTCCTGGTCAAGGTTTACACTACTTGGTCAGTATAGTAACCCGTTGAGACCGGTACATGTCGTATACTGGAATATATGATTCCAATGGTTTCTCAATGAACCATAAGTCTTGGAGACTAGTATTAGACAAAATGCTTGTTTATGGGTAATTCGGTAAATTCATAAAAATTTGATTTATAGTGTTTTATTTCATAATTTGATTCTTGGATAATAAAATAAATAAGTTTATTTTATTAATCCGAGAAAATTTTTTGAAATCGGAAAATTTGATTTTCCACTGTTTTCGCTGCGTTACCAGATATCCGCCAATAAAACCCTAACAGGATTTTATTGGCCCACCATTTTTAAAGATACACATGCTTTCTGTAAAACTTGTGAAAATTATCAAAAGTTGGGATCCATTTCAAAAAGAAACACGGTGCCTTTAAATCCCATCCTTATCATCGAAATCTTTGATTGCTGTGGAATAGATTTCATGGGTCCATTTCCACTGTCATTTGAATTTTTATATATTTTAGTTGCAGTCGATTATGTCTCAAAATAGGTTGAGGCGATTCCTTGTTGAAATAATGATCACAAAACTGTGATTAAATTTTTAAAAGAAAATATTTTAAGTCGATTTGGAATCCATCGGGCCATTATAAGTGATGAAGGTAAACACTTTTATAACAAACCTTTTGAATCCTTAATGAAAAAGTATGAAGTTACACATAAAGTTTCCACCTCCTATCACCTTAGACGAATGGTCAAGTTGAACTAGCTAATAGGGAAATCAAATAAATTTTGAAAAAAATGGTCAACCCAAATCTCAAAGATTGGTCTCTTCGACTGACTGATGCACTTTGGATATACCGAACAGCTATCAAAACATCTTTGGGAATTGTACGCACTACATTTTTGCATATAAGTCCCGATGATGAGTCTCGTGCGGAGGCACTACCTTTTAAGTCGCGGGAAACGGACGTCGGAAGGAAAGAGTCAGAAAATGATACCCTGTTAAATTTAATTTGTTTGCTTAGCTTTGTATTTGCTCGTTAGGCCTCTGTTTTAAAATTTATCCCCGGCCCAAACCTTAAAAATGACACCCTAGACTCTCCTCTCTCACGCATATCCTCCATCCCTCAACCTCATGCACCACACACTAACCTAGACCACGCACACACCTCACTTTGCTCATCAAACACTGACCACGCACACACCTCACTTTGCTCATCAAACACTGACCACGCACACACGACAAAATTACAATACTCACTACCTTTCATCACAAACAAACAAAGCCCACGCCCCTACTCACACGCACATGCCCCACTCATCATATCTTCTTCACGCCTCTAATGTCAATAATCCCCACGTGAAGTAGCAACAAAAGCCAACACCCATGCATGCATGCACACGTGAAGACAAAACCCTAAAAGCCAAACAATAAGAGACCAAACACAGAGAAATAAACAACCCTCTCAACTCCACTCAAATCAGCACATGAACAACAAAAAGCCACCTCCTAATTAATAGCCTCCCTCATCCAAGTCAAACACAACGCATCAATCCTCCAAGCCAACCCCACGCCCAAAGAAATTAAGCCACATTCTAATTAATAACCTTCCACTAAGTCAAATACAACATTAAATAACCCTCCACTAAACAACAAAGCCATTTAATAGCCTCCTCATTAATGCAATCCACCAACAACCTCAACCCTCTCCTATAAAAAGACACCTAAACTCACCTCTCTCAACCCTAGCTAGCTCACATTCATGCCACTATCAAAGAATAATAAACCATAAGCTCACAAACTTCTCAGCCCTCACGTACCCCAAACTGGTCCTCATCACACGTGAACTGCAGCCCTCACGTCCTCAAACTGTCCTCATCACACACGACAGCCCTCACGTACCTAGCCCAGCCTCTCTCATTCACGTAACCACAACCAATAAACCAAAACCCTAATAGCCCTCATGTTATCTCTCTTACTCGGCATATTAACATGCACCCTAACCTAGCTTTTACCTTCAACAACCAATCGACTAAACTGCTCCCTTCTCTCTTCACCAAAAAACCTCTTGTCTCCATCCTCAACAGCCCCCTAAAGTCACCACATCAACGTGAATCAGCCTCTCACTCCTCCAAAGCACACGGCCACGTGAAACACGCAAAACACTGCCCTCAAAATAACCCTATATTACGTCCATAACGCACACAAAACAACTCACCAAAGAGGCACATACTACCGATAAACACAAAGCCAAGCAGCGGCCACCAAACCGAGCAACATCAACGTGAGACCGGTGAGCAGACTACCCTCAACGTGAACTACACTCAGCCTTCACACACACTGCCAAACAAGACAACAAACAATAAACCCTCTACGTGAAAGCAGCCCATTCACAAACAAACAGCATGCACTCACCAAAACATTGCCCACAGCCAGCCACGCACAAATCGAGCCACAAACAGCGACAACTAACCCATGCACCATTCAACAAATAGCCACGTTCAACAAGCATAGCCACGCACTCGGCCGAATCACCAACTGAGTCAAAAATAGTGAGTAATAACCCCAAAAATAGCCCATTGACCGACCCTAAACCAGTCCAAAACAGCCCCGAAATAGCTCAAAAAATCACCCCAAAACAATCCAAAAATAGAGAAAATAGTGAGTGGAAACAGCAAGTGGAAACAGCGAGTGAAAATAGATAAAATAGCAAAAACAGCAAACCAATGAAAACAACGAAAACAGTGAACCAGCGAAAGTAGTGAAAATAGAAAACCTGTGAAAATAGCGGAAATAGCAGACCAGTGAAAACAGCAGAAACGATAACCTTTCCGGCGACGTCCCAACGCACTCCTGAGAAGCGACTTAAAAGGTAAGACCTGAGGACACCATTTTATTATATTTTATTTTGTTGACCCGGACATGGCATGCTTGGTTGACGTGGAATACGTCCAACCGGGTATGCGAGGTCCTACATTGAGAACGGCCAAATCCCTTGGTCACATATTTATTCCGCATGTGCTAATTTAAAGTATTCATTAGTTGTGTGCTTACTGCTATTCCGACTTACTTTTATGCATGTAAACTTAGATATAGGCCGTATATGAACTTAGATGTAGATTACTTTTGCGAATGTATATTGCGTAGACTTGGTTAAATTATTGCACAAATCCGTTCATTACAAGTGACATAAGTAAGGGACCATTCCGAACCCAACGGTTTGAGGTCTTCCCTTGGGAGGGGTGAGTGCGGCCTTAAATCATTTCCCAGTTCACATTGGGTGGCGACTCATTTATTCTCCGGTTTAGTCCCCCGCGGGCTACTCCGTTCTCCCGACCGGGCCGCGAGCCCGGGACAGCGTCACCGATTTCTGTGTCCTACAGGAATGTCTCCATATCGTCTAATTTATGTAAAACCTTGTCATTTGCATGTAGAACTTGAGCATAATGCATATTGGGCTATTAAAGCATTCAATTCAAACCTTGAAAATGCTAGTTATGAACGTAAACTGCAATTAAATGAACTTGAAAGGTTAAGGAATGATTCATATGAGAATGTAAAATTTCTTAAAGCTAAAATTAAGGCTTTTCATGATAGTCGAATTTCACGAAAATTATTTGAAATTGGTCAAAAAATTTTGCTTTATAATTCTTGCCGTCATTTATTTCCTAGAAAATTGAAATCCAAATGGAGTGGCCCATTTATTGTGAAGCACGTTTACCCATATGGAGCTATGACATTGAGAATTCTATGGATGGTGATGTATTTAAAGAGAATGGACAACGTCTAAAACCATTTTTGGAGTGTTTAAATTTTCAAGAATCTATTTTTCTTTCAAACCCAATGTACTGTGATTGATGTATTTTCTTTTCTTTTATTTTGTATTTGTCTAATTTTCATTTCTTTCTTGAGTTTTGCAGTATTTTTTCTTTTATCTTTTTGTCAGAATCTTGCACCCCGGTTAAACATCGGATAACGGTACTTCGTGACTCTAAATCGGTTCTTTCAATTTCCTAAAATTACCGATACCCTACAATCAAGGCATGAAAGAAACTCTTGCAAAACTCTATAATCATTTTCCTTCTCTCCCCAAAAATGCTCTAATGAAAATTTACAAAGCACGCACCGAAAGAATGAGACTTCTTATGATCCATGGTATTCATAGTGATATTCGTTGGGTAATTGAAGCAATAGTTCGCTTGGCTGGTGAGTCATCTGACTTTTTCATTTCTTACATAAACAATTAGGTGTTTGTTATAAATGTGCACGCTGGACGTGCACCATGATGAACGGAAAATATATCAATATTTACCGCCCCTTTAACTTAATATTTTGTTTAGTTTCTCGGGTTTGATGAACGTTTTGATGTGTTTTAGTTTATTTTGCAGATAAAATAATATCAGGTCTCAATGAAATCATTTAGGGTGAAATATGGGTCAAATAAGGGCAATTATTGGACTTGATATATTAATTTTTGAGATTGGAAACTTGAAAGGGCGTTTTGACGAAGTGTAGTTTTGGGAATTCCAGTTTTGCGCATCTGTCGTATTTTGGGCATAACATTTTACTCAGATATTGGATTGAGCTGATTCAAGTGCCAGATTAAAGAAGACTCAAATATCTACAACTTTTAAAGAGAAAATAATTTCGAATTCTGAAGATTTCATGACCAAAATTGATGAACCATCCAGAAGTGTGTGATGTGTAATTATTAAAGTCATTATCAATCATTTTCAAAGCAAAATATAAATTAATAAATAATTAATAAAAATTATCAAATCAACACCAAACAAGATAAGCAATTAGTGGAGCAATTATGGATTTGGTGGAGTAATTAGTGGAGAAATTAATAATGGATTTGGTGGAGAATTTGATGGATGATTTGATATAGGAAAAATTTTGCCTATAAATACCAAGCCATTTCATTTGTAAAATTCATACTTTCTTCTTTGAAATTCCTAATGAATAAATAAGAAGATTGTATCTTGTTTGTTTATTTACAGCTTCAGTAATTAATTTTCGCTTTCGCACTTTCTTTTCTTTACTTTTCAGTTTTTACTTTCCGTAATTTACTTTTACGCACAAACATTTCTTTCTTTACTTTTGAAGTTTTTATTTTTCAGCAATGAGGAGGTAACTCCCCCTTGCTGGGGTAAAGGGAAAGCTTTTATTATTGCTATCTAGATTAATCTCCCTTAAATATAAATATAAACTATTTAAAACCTGACTTAATGAGGATACCGCTATATTGGCCGGTTGGAAATTAATTATAAATTGGTTTTAACCTGACTAAGTATGGATACCGCCTGGTTGGTCGGTTGGTAATTAATTATTAATTTGACTTAATCAGGATACCGCCTATATGGCTGGTTGGTAATTATCACGCAAAGTTAATATATTATATTAAGGGAAATATCTAAAATAGTAGTAATAAAACTTGATCCTCTAACCCCAGCATTTTCTTTTATTGTACTTTTACTTTATTTAATTTCAGCAATTTACTTTCAGTAATTTACTTTTTTTTTTTACTTTTTACTTTTTACTTTTTACTTTTTACTTTTACTTTTACTTTTACTTTTTACTTTTTTTTTTTACTTTTCAGCAATTTACTTTTCAGTATTTAATTTTCATGATTTACTTTATGTCTTTTATTTTATTTAAATTTTTACTACCCGTAAATATGTGTCGTACTAAGCCAGTTATCTGGGGTTGTGATGAAATCCAATATCACCGGTTTATAAGGGGTTAAATATAGTTTGGGTAATATAAAGGTTTATTTATTGAGTCTTAATCTTAATGTTTTTTTATTAACTGGTCATTAATAAAATTGAACTGGTAAACTTAAAATGAACTAGACATAGAGATTTTAAGTTTAAGACCTTAGACTCAATAGCCCACGATCTTCCTTGAGGATAGATAACCCTTTAATAGATTTCCTTACAGGATATGAATATACCTGTCGGGCGGGGGTAGCCATAATTGGAACTTAATCTTAATGAATCCAGGTAATTTGGTTGACATAGACATATGGTTCAATTGGGTTATACTGGATATTTGTAGTTGACCATCGGAATAGGCTTTTACATAATTTAGTGTTCCAGGTTAAGAAATCAATATTTTACCCAACTATAAGATAACCACTTCATCTTTAAAATGATATTGCAAAGAATCACAACCCTAGATAGTTTTTAATATTGAATTTTCTTAACCTACTTTCGAACAACTTTATTACTTATTTTTTTTAAATTTAGAATCGTCACCTTTTCAATCAATCAAAAAACCTGTTAGATACTAGTAATCATTTGACCTCATAAAATTAATAGAATAGATATTAAGTCCTCGTGGGATCGATACTTTTTATACTACTTGAACGATACGTGCGCTTGCGTTATACGCGTGTGTAAGCACCGGTCAAGTTTTTGGCGCCGTTGCCGGGGACTTATTTATCTTTTACTATTAGTTTAGGGGTTAGATACCTTTAATTGTATCTAATTTCTTTTACTTATTGTCGTTGTTTTCTTGTGTTTCAGGTTTTCAAAAACTACATGAGACAAACCAGAAGCTTTGAACTCCGACCGCTTGACCCGGAAATTGAAAGAACCATCAGACAGTTGAGAAGGGAAAGACGAGAAGGCCAAGAAGCTTTAGTCAACAAGGAACCTGAACCTTTGGAGGTTGCACCACCAATTCCCATTCGATACAGAACCATTCCGGTGGTTGACAGACTCATTTCTTGTATTGTACTTCCTTCCTTACCAGCAAATGCAGGTGACATCAAAACATGCATCCAGATGATTCAGCAATCAGTGCAGTTTGGAGGAAATGCAACTGAAGACCCTAATACCCACATCAGCAACTTCCTGGAAGTTTGTGGCACTTTCAATTACAACCGAGAAGCTGAAGAAGCAATGAGACTGCGTGTTTTTCCATACTCCTTGAAGGACAGAGCTAAAGCTTGGCTACATTCACTACCAGCAGGTTCCATCACAACTTGGAACACTTTAGCGACAAAATTCTTGCAAAGTACTTTCCACCAGCCAGAACCGGAAAGCTGAGGAATGACATCACATCCTTTGTACAATAATATTTAGAATCACTCTGCGAAGCTTGGGAAAGGTATAAATATTTACTCCGAAAATGTCCTCACCATGAGATTCCAAAATGGCTTCAAGTCCAAACTTTCTATAATGGGCTTTCTGGAATAATGAGAACCACAATAGATGCTGCTGCTGGAGGAGCTTTAATGGCAAAAGGAGAAGATCAAGCCTGGGAACTAATCGAAGAAATGGCCAACAATAATTCTTTGTGGCCAACAGAAAGGAGTATGATCCAAAGAATTGCAGGAATTTATGAAAGTGGAGCCAATACAGCAGTCAACACCAAGCTAGATCATATATGCAAATTCATGGAGACTCTTACCTCTGGATCCACAAGTTCACCATATGGAGGAATACCAGAGTCAAACCAACTTGAAGAAACGGTGAATTTTGTCAACAATTTCAACAGACAGGGGAACAATCCTTATTCCAACACCTGCAACCCAGGGTGGAGGAATCATCCTAATTTTTCATGAAGCAACAATTCAGGCACAACAACGGAACTATCCACCACATGGATTCCAGCAACAGAACAAAGGCCAGGAGCAGGCAAATGAACCAGGAATAGCAGAAGTCCTGGCTCAGTTAAAAAAGTACGATGCCATCTTTCAGAGTCAATCAGCTTCCATCAAAGCACTGGAGAATCAAATCGGCCAACTGGCCAACGCTCAGAGTTACAGACCGCCAGGTAATCTTCCCAGCAACACGGAACCAAATCCAAGGAACCGAGGGAAGGAGCGATGTCAAGCTATTACCTTAAAAAGTGGTACTAAGATCAATAAAGATGTTGGAATCAAAGCAACAATTGAGGAAGTTCCAAAAGATGCAGTTCAACAGATGGAGGAAAAAGAAGCAAAGGAAAAAGAACAGATCATCCCACCTCCACCTTTTCCTCAACAACTTCAGAAAAACAAACTGGACAAGCAGTTTGCTCGATTCCTGGAGGTGTTCAAAAAGCTTCACATCAACATTCCATTTGCAGAAGCCTTGGAAGAAATGCCCAGCTATCCAAATTCATGAAAGACATTCTTTCACGAAAACGAAGATTGGGAGACTACGAAACAGTAGCATTAACAGAAGAATGCAGCGCCATCATTCAGAGGAAACTTCCCCCGAAGTTGAAAGATCCTGGCAGTTTCACTATCCTATGTACCATTGGAGAACATTACATCGGTAAGGCTTTATGTGATTTAGGAGCCAGTGTTAACTTAATGCCTTTTTCTATTTACAGGAAACTACATATTGGAGAAGCAATGCCTACCTCAGTTTCATTGCAACTTGCTGACCGAACACTCGCATTTCCAAGAGGTGTTGTTGAAGATGTGCTGGTCAAAGTCGACAAACTAATTCTCCCAGCAGATTTCATCATCCTTGACATGGAAGAAGACAAAGAAATATCTATCACTCTTGGGAGACCATTCTTGGCTACAGGTAAAACTGTGATTGATGTGCAAAAAGGAGAACTGACTATGAAAGTGCAGGACCAAGAAGTGACCTTTAATGTTTTCAAAGCCATGAAATTCCCGAGCGATGAAAAGGAAGAAGAATGTTTCAGAGTTGATGTTGTTGATAGTATCATTCAAAATACTGAGCCAAATCCCACAGATACACTTGAAGCTTGCATCACCAACATGACTGATATCGAGCTAGATGCTGAAATCCTGGAATGTATGAACTACTTTGACAAACCATTCCGATTCAAAGCAACACCACCAGTTGAAAGTTTGGAACTGCCAAAGAAAGATCGAATCAAGCCTTCGATTGAAGAACCACCACAGCTAGAGCTGAAGTTACTTCCGAGCCATCTCAGGTATGCATTTCTTGGAAACTCTTCTGAATTACCTGTTATTATTTCTTCTTCACTAACATTGGAGCAGGAAGAAAAGTTGTTGAGAGTGTTACGAGAGCACAAAAAAGCCATTGGCTGGACTATAGCAGACATTTGAGGCATTAGTCCATCATTTTGCATGCACAAGATCCTGATGAACGATGAGTACAAACCCACAGTGGAGCATCAACGGAGACTCAATCCAATCATGAAGGAAGTCGTGAAGAAAGAAATCATCAAATGGTTAGATGTTGGCATCATTTACCCCATCTCATACAGTAGTTGGGTGAGTCCTATGCAGTGTGTGCCGAAGAAATGAGGAATTACTGTAGTCACTAATGAAAAGAATGAGCTAATCCCAACAAGAACTGTAACTGGATGGAGAGTATTCATGGACTACAGGAAACTGAACAAAGCCACGAGAAATGACCATTTTCCGCTACCATTCATTGACCAGATGTTAGACAGACTGGCAGGACATGAGTTCTATTGCTTTCTGGACGGATATTCAAGGTACAATCAGATTTCCATCGCACCAGAAGACCAGGAGAAAACTACATTTACATGTCCCTATGGTACTTTTGCTTTCCGCATGATGCCATTTGGATTATGTAATGCCATTGCCACATTTCAGCGTTGCATGATGGCCATCTCTCAGACATGATGGAGCAGAGTATGGAGGTTTTCATGGATGACTTTTCTGTATTTGGATATTCTTTTGATCATTGTTTCCAAAATTTGGAACAGGTGTTACAAAGGTGCGAAGATACAAACCTGGTACTCAACTGGGAGAAATGCCACTTCATGGTGCAAGAAGGCATTGTTCTTAGACACCGGATCTCACAAAAGGGGATTGAGGTAGACAAAGCAAAGATAGAGACAATTGAAAAACTACCTCCACCAACATCAGTTAAAGGTATTCGAAGTTTTCTTGGACATGCAGGTTTTTACAGGAGATTTATCAAAGACTTTTCCAAAATTGTAAAACCTCTATGCAATCTTCTGGAGAAGGATGTGCCTTTTAACTTCACCAAAGAATGCCAGAAAGCTTTTGAAATCTTAAAACAGAAGCTGGTATCCGCCCCCATCATTATAGCACCAGACTGGACCCTTCCATTTGAAGTGATGTGCGATGCTAGTGATTTTGCTGTAGGTGCAGTTTTGGGACAACGCAAAGCAAAGATTTTTCACACCATTTACTACTCCAGCAGAACTCTAAATGAAGCTCAACTCAACTATACAACCACCGAAAATGAGTTGCTCGCAGTTGTGTACGCTTTTGACAAATTCCGCTCTTATCTATTGGGTCCCAAAGTGGTGGTCTACACAGATCATTCAGCAATCAAATATCTGATCATGAAGAAAGATGCCAAACCCAGATTGATCCGTTGGATACTTCTTCGCAAGAATTTGATGTGGAGATTCGAGACAGGAAATGGACAAGAATCAGGTGGCAGATCATCTATCGAGGCTCGAGAATGGAAACACGCTGACAAGATCTGTCAATCAAAGAAACTTTTCCAGATGAACAGCTGTTTGTCACATGAAACAACAGGAAGTCCCTTGGTATGCTGACTATGTCAACTACATTGTGTCAGGAAAATGGTCGTTGGAATGGACAACTCAGCAACGGAAGAAGTCATTCAAAGAAGTCAAGCATTATGTCTGGGACGAACCGTACCTGTTCAAACGATGTGCTGATCAACTACTGAGACGATGTGTTCCACATGAGGAAATCAACAGTGTTTTGCAACACTGTCATTCATCACCATATGGCGGACCTTCAGCGGAAACAAAACTGCAGCCAAAGTCCTACGATCAGGTTTGTTCTGGCCACTCTTTTTTAAAGATGCTTATCTTTTTGCTTTTCAATGTGATAGGTGCCAGAGAATGGGAAATATTTCCAGGAGAACGAAGGACCGTTGCAAAACATTTAGAAGTGGAAATATTCGATGTATGGGGTATTGATTTCATGGGACCCTTTGTTCCATCATTCGGAAACCTGTACATCCTGGTTGCTGTAGAATACGTCTCCAAATGGGTTGAAGCAATTGCACTACCATCCAATGATTCAAAAGTCGTGATCAAATTCCTGAAAAAGAACATTTTCACTCGGTTCGGAACACCTCGTTCAATCATCAGTGATAGTGGCTCTCATTTCTACAACAGATACTTTGATGCACTCCTATCCAAATACGGAGTTACTCACAAGGTTGCCACAGCTTACCATCCACAGTCAAATGGACAGGTTGAGGTTTCAAATAGGGAAATCAAAAGAATCCTAGAAAGAACCGTTGGATCAACAAGGAGGGACTGGTCAACAAAACTAGATGATGCATTATGGGCCTACCGGACAGCTTACAAGACACCCATTGGTATGTCTCCATATCGATTGGTATTTGGGAAAGCGTGCCATCTGCCAGTTGAGCTTGAACACAAGGCGTACTGGGCACTGAAGAAGTTGAATCTTGATTCACTAGCTGCATGGGAGAAATGACTTCACCAACTCAACGAATTGGAGGAATTTCGCTTACAGGCTTATGAGAATGCCAAATTGTACAAGAAAAAGACCAAAAAATGGCATGACCGAAAAATAGTTCACAGACAGTTGGAAACAAAGCACCAGGTGTTGTTGTACAACTCGAGGTTGAAACTTTTCCCTGGAAAGTTGAAATCTAGGTGGTCAGGTCCATTTGTGATCACTCAGGTTTTACCTTATGGAGCTGTTGAGTTACTGGATCCCAATACCAACAACACATTCAAGGTTAACAGTCAGCGTGTCAAACACTACTGGGGAGAATCATTTGAGCGATAAAAAGAAAGTGTCACACTTTCAGATCCAGCTTAATGTTCGAGAAGTCAAGTCTAGCTGACGAGTTTAAAATTAGCGCTCACAGGGAGGCAACCCATGCAATTTGTGTATATATTGTGATTTGGTGTGATTTAATTTTGTGTGTTTAGTTTTTGCAGATTAAGTCATTTCAAGATGGAAGAAGCTCTCGCAAATCTTCACAAGCAATTTCCTTCTCTCCCTCAAAAATCTCTGATGAAAGTCTACAAAGCTCACTTGGAACGGATGAGGTTACTGACAATTCACGGTGTTCCTAATGACATTCGTTGGGTAATTGAAGCACGGGTCGATTGGCAGGTGGTCTTCTGACTCTTTTATTTCACATCTGCCTGGTTTTGGAAGAAGCAACTATGCAAAGAAACGTAGAGCTAAACAAATGGGTGTTTGTTACAAATGTGCACGATGGATTGCAATACTCGTTGTCGTTCTTTAGGAATGGTGTCTGATAATCGCGAAGAAAAAATTAAATTCATTAGGGATGGCTTGAGTAAGGAGTCTTTAGATGATATATCTTCAACTCTTGAGACGCATCCCCGTGGATATGTTCACATAGCCTTTCGCAAATTACATACACAATTTCAAAAGAAAGACAACTGTTAAGTCTTGGGAATCTGACTCAAAAGACCATGTTTGCCAATTTATAAGAAAATTGGATGGGAAGCTTGTCCCTGACGCATAGACGTCAATCAAGCCGCTACTTTTCTTGTAAATATTATATCTCTTTGTCTTTTCCTAATAATTGTAATTTGTTTTATTTTATTTTCTCCGACAGGATCCAGACCTTTTTGACTATCACGATTTTTTTACTAATAATTGTCATTTGGCAGGTACTAGTGCTATTATTTTACTCACCCTTTTTCAGGTATTATAAATTCAACTCATCATTGCACTTTTGAAGACATCCAGAGTAAAACATGGAAGCCACTTCAAGAAGACGAGTTGAAAACATCTGTGTGTTTTGCGGTAGTAGTGTTGGTACTAAACCACAATACGTAGAAGCAGTACAGAATTGGGTCGAGTCTTAGCTGCAATGAATATGCACTTAATATAATGGCGGAGGCAATCTCGGACTTATGAGGATCGTTACAAAAGCTTTACAGGAAGGAGGCAGTCACGTTTTGGGAATCATCCCAAAACCCTTGGCAGAGGCAAATCTTATTGAACCATCAAACGGAGAAGAACTGATCGTGCCAGGTATGTCTGAACGTTTGGTAGAAATGATTAACCATGCTGATACTTTTATTGCTTTGCCAGGTGGCTTGGGTACATTGGAGGAAATTTTTAAAGTACTATCTTGGGCGAACCTGAACATACACCAGAAACCAATTGGATTGCTCAACGTTGATGGATTTTAAGATTTTCTTTGTGTGTTTCTTGATGATGCTCGGAGAAATGGGTTCGTGTCAAAACCTTTGAAAGAACTCCTATTTACTGCCAGAACTGCTCCGGATCTAATAGACCAACTCATAGCCTATGAACCACGAGTTGACCTATCCTTTCAAAGATAAATTGGTCCGAGGACAATCGTGGTAAGAGGCGTAAGATTAATCTGGATCTTAACATTTAATTTCTGTAGAATTTCAGCTAACCAGGTATTATCTTCTAAACTCTTCTTCTACTGTTTAAGACATTGGGGACACTGTCTAATTTAGGTTTGGGGGAGGGAATTAGTTGATCAGTACCTTGTTTTTAGTTTGTGTGTTGTTTTTATTTTTAGTCCAAATTTTTTCGAAAAATACAAAAAAAATTGAAAAATTTTCAAAAAAATTACAAAAATATTTTGCGTTTTTGTGTTTTGACTAAAAAGGTGAAATTGGTAAGAGATAGTTGAGTAAGGAGTTTCCACTCCGGATACGTATCTCAAACCTATTTCGAAACATGTTAATTTTTGTTTATTTCATTTTGAATTATTTAATTTGTGAATTCTCCTTAAAACAGACTAAAATGGATCTTCATATGCTCAGTTGACAGATATTATCAACATATATAGTAACATACGGACATGAGCTAAAATTGAAAAGTTTGTAATATTCAGTGCTCTAGTTTAATTGGAGGAAACATCTCAAAAAGCAATGGAGTAAAAAAAAAAAAACGTCTGAGATCCGAGTTATTAAGTCTGTAAGGGTGTTTTAACTCCTAGTGCCCTAAAGCCAACTGGTTTGGGAGTCACTGGCCCAAAGCTCGCTACATGGATCAAAGATGCTGCAAAAATATATATATCTGAAGTCTGAGTAATTAAGTCCGTAGGGGTGTTTTAACACCTGGTGCCCTAAAGCCAACTGGTTTGGGAGCCACCGGCCCAAAGCTCGTTACATAGATGGAAGGTATTGTATATAAATAAAAATATAGAATAAAAAAAGAAAAAAAATCAAAAAAAATGAGAAAAATTATTCATTGCTACAAAAAGGTGTGAAATCTGATAGAACTTTAGGACAAAAATATTACTCTCTTATCAACTGCACTTATGACTGTTGTGGGCAAAAATGAGTTGTTTAATATTTTGTTGGCTGTGTATATGGAGAATGGTAAATATAATCGGAGAATTTACTTATTCGGTAATTTAGAATGAAAGAAAACAATTAGTAACTTGAAGTAGAAGTTTCACCTGATTAGTCACTAACTTCTTTATTCTCTTTTCTCTTGTCTTTTTGCTTTTGTGTGCATTAGTTTTATTATCTTTTTACTTTTGTAAAACGTTTGTGGGTATCGTTGCTGTAAGCCCTCACGAGACTATAACTCGTCCACTAGGGACACCTATGGGTTTAAAGGCTTGTTGCATATGCTAAATGCAACCGTGATCCCTACGAAAGTGGCTTAGTTTAATTTTATTTTTATTTTGTTTTGCTCGAGGACTAGCAAAATGTTATGTTTGGGGGTGTGATGAGCGGAAAATATATCAATATTTACCGCCTCTTTAACTCAATATTTCATTTGTAAAATTCATACTTTCTTCTTTGAATTCCTAATGAATAAATAAGAAGATTGTATCTTGTTTGTTTATTTACAGCTTCCAGTAATTAATTTCCGCTTTCGCACTTTCTTTTCTTTACTTTTCAGTTTTTACTTTCAGCAAATTACTTTTACGCACAACATTTTCTTTCTTTACTTTTGCAGTTTTTATTTTTCAAGCAATGAGGAGGTAACTCCCCCTTACTGGGGTAAAAGGTAAAGCTTTTATTATTGCTATCTAGATTAATCTCCCTTAAATATAAAATATAAACTATTTAAAACCTGACTTAATGAGGATACCGCTATATTGGCCGGTTGGAAATTAATTATAAATGGTTTTAACCTGACTAAGTATGGATACCGCCTGGTTGGTCGGTTGGTAATTAATTATTAATTTGACTTAATCAGGATACTGCCTATATGGCTGGTTGGTAATTATCACGCAAAGTTATATATTATATTAAGGGAGATATCTAAAATAGTAGTAATAAAAGTTGATCCTCTAACCCCCAACATTTTCTTTTATTGTACTTTTACTTTATTTAATTTCAGCAATTTACTTTCAGTAATTTACTTTTATTTTTTTTTACTTTTTACTTTTTACTTTTTACTTTTTACTTTTAATTTTTACTTTTTTTTTTACTTTTCAGCAATTTACTTTTCAGTATTTAATTTTCAGAATTTACTTTATGTCTTTTATTTTATTTAAATTTTTACTACCTGTAAATATGTGTCGTAACTAAGCCAGTTATCTAGGGTTGTGATGAAATCCAATATCACGGTTTATAAGGGGTTAAATTATAGTTTGGGTAATATAAATGTTTATTTATTGAGTCTTAATCTTAATGCTTTTTATTAACTGGCCATTAATAAAATTGAACTGGTAAACTTAAAATGAACTAGACATAGAGATTTTAAGTTTAAGACCTTAGACTCAATAGCCCACGATCTTCTTTGAGGATAGATAACCATTTAATAGATTTCCTTACAGGATAGGAATATACCTGTCGGGCGGGGGTAGCCATAATTGGAACTTAATCTTAATGAATCCAGGTAATTTGGTTGACATAGACATATGGTTCAATTGGGTTATACTGGATATTTGTAGTTGACCATCGGAAGAGGCTTTTACATAATTTAGTGTTCCAGGTTAATAAATCAATATTTTACCCAACTATAAGATAACCACTTCATCTTTAAAATGATATTGCAAAGAAATCACAACCCTAGATAGTTTTTAATATTGAATTTTCTTAAACCTACTTTCGAACAACTTTATTTACTTATTTTTAAATTTAGAATCGTCACCTTTTCAAATCAATCAAACAACCTTTTAGATACTAGTAATCATTTGACCTCATAAAATTAATAGAATAGATATTAAGTCCTCGTGGGATCGATACTTTTTATACTACTTGAACGATACGTGCGCTTGCGTTATACGCGTGTGTAAGCACCGGTCACACCACTCATTGTCGTTCTTTAGGAATGATGGCTGAAAATCGTGAAGATAAAATTAAATTTATTAGAGATGGCTTGAGTAATGAGTCTTTAGATGATATATCATTGACTCTTGAGACACATCCTATTGGACATGTCATCGAGTAATTCACAATTTGCATATATAATTCAAAAAAAAAATATACAACAATACAGTCTCGGGAATCTAACTTTAAAAGACTATGTTTGCCAATTTATAAGAAAATTGGATGTGAATCATATCCCCGACCCATAGATGGCGTTCATGTCGTTATTGAATGTAAAACATGAGGAAGATGTGAGCCACAATCACAACTACTAGTACATATTGTTTTAATTTATTGCTTTGATTTCATTTCCTCTAAATTACTGTTTTGATTTATTTTAATTTACTGTTTCGATTTCCTTTACTTTAATTTTGCAGACAATATCTAAACTTTTTGACTTTCAAGATTTATTTTACTGTTTATCTGAAAATTATCACATTGCAGGTACTATTACTTTTATTACTCAAAATTTTTCAGGATCCATACATACAACTCGTCATTTCTCTCTTCGACACATCCAAATAAGAGAGAGCAAAAATGGATAAAACTTTAAAACGACGAGTCACTAATATCTGTGTATTTTATGGAACTAGCTCTGGAACTAAACCAGAATTTATTGAGGCTGCAAAAGAATTGGGTAGAGTTATGGCAGAAAGAAACATGCACTTAGTATATGGCGGTGAAAATCTTGGATTGATGGGATGTGTTTCAAAGGCCATGCAAGAATGTGACAGTCAAGTTTTGGGGATCATTCCAAAATCTTTGATAAACGAAAACCTCATCGGAAAATCAAATGGAGAAAAATACATTGTCTCATGTATGTCTGAAAGACTTACTGAAATGATTAATCATGTTGATGTTTTTATTACTTTACCAGGTGTGCTGGGCACATTTGAAGAAATATTCACAGTTGTATCATGGCCGAACTTGAACATTCACCGGAAACTCATTGGACAACTCAATGTTGATCACTTTTTCGATTTTCTTCTAGTATTTCTTGATGATGTCAAAAGACTTGAATTCATTTCAAAATCAGTAAAAAAATATCGTCATAACTGCAAGAAAAGTTGATGAATTAATTGACCAACTCTTAGCTTATGAATCAAAAATCAGTCTCATTCTTTCCAAGTTAAACTAGTCTGATAACAATCATGGAAAAAATCATAGAGTGGACTTGAATCTTAATCTGTAATATTTTTTTTCTTTTAAATGATCGTAGATTCAACTATCAATTTCACACTAACCATATGATGTCTTCTAAACTCTACTTCTTCTTATTCGGATATCGAGGATAATGTCTCAATTTGGTTGGGGGGGAGAGATAATTGACTAGATAGTTTTTGTTTTTATATTTCATTGTTGTGTTTTTATTCAAAAAAAATTATTTTTTTTGTTGTTGTTTTATAAAAAAAAAAGTTTTTTTTTTTTAAAGTTGTTTTTGCTTTGTTGTTATTTTGTGTGTGAAAAAAAGTTTGTGTTGATTGTCTTTTCAAAAAAAAAACTACACACAAATTAACAACAAAATTTTGACTAACCAAGTTGAATTGTTGTTCAGAGATGACAGTGTAAGGAGTTTTCGCTCCTGAGACCCATCTCAATATTTCGTAACAAGTTATTTTTGTTCCTTTCTTTTTGAATCATTTAAAGTTGTGAATTCTCCATAATTTTGATTAATTTGATCTTCATATGCCCATTGACAGATATTATCAACATACATGTTAACATATGATGCATAGGTTGATAATTTAAAATTTTATAATATCTAGTTCTCTAATTTATTAGAGTTAACACCTAAAGGTAGTGAAATTTATGTTTTTATTCAAAAAAAAAACTAATCATGTTTTTACTTAATAATCAAACATCTTGCCTCACCAATCAGTGATAGTTCGCGTAAAACAGTAGAGTTTGAGTTTTTTTTTTCCTTAAAAAATGATAATAATTAAGCTCTTACTTAGTAACCGTACATCTTGTCTCAGTAAGTAGTGATTGTTCGCATAAAACAGTAGAGCTTGAGTTAAAAAAATGTGTGAATAAGTTCGATTTCTTAGCCTCTCTAACTCGAGAAATTAAGTCTGTATGAGTGTTTTAACACTTAGTGCCCTAATGCCAACTAGTTTGGGAGTCACTGGCTCAAGCTCGTTACATGGGTTAAAGAGAAAGCTTAAGAAAATTAGACACTTATTCTTTTTAAGATTTGATATCCGAGCAATTAATGTATGGGTGTCTTAACAGCTAGTGCCATAAAGCCAACTGGTTTGTGAGTCACTGGCCCAAAACTCGTTACAAGGTGATGAACACTAAAAAGTGTACATTTATTAAAAGGAAAATTAATCATTTTACATTTATAGTTTCATTAATCCCCTTAATTTATCACATTTATGAAATAATAATTAAATTTTTGTTTTATATATTTTATTGTGATTTTTATTCCTTATGTAAGTGAAATAATACTTTGGATGCTTAACTAGAAAAATGGACTTAAGATTTTGATTTTGGAGACCAGAAACTTGAAAGAGGCGTTCTAATAGTGTACAATTTTGGAAATTCCAACTTTACGTAATTTTCGTATTTTGACTATAATTTTTTACTCCAATATCAGAGTAAGTTGATTTCAGTTCCAGATGAAAGAAAACTCAAATATCTACAACTTTGAAGTTCACAAGATTTTCTAATTCTGAGGTTTTCAATGCCGAAATTTATGAAAAATCCAAAGTGTGTTATGTGTAATTATTAAAGTCATTATCAAAAAAAAAAGAAAAAGAAAACAAAATGGAAAATGACAATTTATAATTGTCAAACTTCCACCAAACATGCTTGTATGTTTGGTGGAGAAAGTTTGCAAAATTTATATAAATAGAGGTGCTCTGCACCGCATTTTCCTCAGTCAGATTTCCATAGTTTTCTCCGAAAATTTGTGGATTTATAGTTCTTGTGTGTTTTATTTTTTTTTTTAAAGCTTTATTGTAATTTTTTTTCTTTCAGTAATAAAATTATGTTTGTTTTCATTCAAATTATGAGTAGCTAATTTCTTTTTGTTGGGGTAAAGAGTGAAGCTTTTAATATGAAAATTTAGATTAATCTCACTTATATTATAATATATAAATTGTAATATAATGATTAATATTTAATTTAATTCTGGATTAATTATTGACAAACTTTGTTACCGTCTATATGACTGGTTTTAGTTATTTGGCATAATTGAGTACCTAATTGAACTTTTTATAGACAAAGTTATCACCGCCTTTATGGCTGATTTTATTTGTTTTGGCATAAATAATTCTTGAAATAAATTAATTGGGTAATAGTGACAATTTATATATTATAAAAAGTGAGATTTTTAAATTTGAAATATTAAAAATAGATCCTCTAGCCCCCAATATTTTATTTTATTATTGCAGTTCAATTCAAAAATTTCCAATCACTTCAAAAAAATCCAGCCTTTTAATTTTCAATCAAATTGTTATTTTATTTTACTAAATCTATTCAATGTGGATCGACCTCGGTCTTATCGGGTTATTTTATTACTTTGACACTCTTATACTTGGGAGTAAAAGAACCATTTTATGAGTGTCACAAGGATTGGAGATTTATTGTTTTTTTTTTAAAAAAAATTATATTTATAAATAAACTCTAATTACCAAAAGGTGTGAACACTAATATAATTTTAGGACAAAAATATTACTCTCTTTTCAACAAGACATGTGAATATTGTGGGCACAATGAACTGATTGATACATTATCTTATGTATGTATGAGAAATGATAAAATGTACATGAGAATTTACTTATTTGATAATTTAGAAAGAAAGAAAACAATTATTAACTTGGATAAAAAATTTTCTTTTAAGTTTTCGCTTAAATTACTAGGGACTAGTAATAAGCTGGTTGGAGGGTATGATGAACACTAAAAAATGTATATTTATTAAAAGGAAAATTAATTATTTAACATTTGTAGTTTCATTAATCCCCTTAATTTAGCACATTTGTGAAATAATAATTAAATTTATGTTTTATATATTTTATTGTGATTTTTATTTCTTATGTAGGTGAAATAATATATTGGATGCATAACTAGAAAAATGAACATGACATTTGGATTTTGGAGGCCGTAAACTTGGAAGGGCGTTCTAATAATGTACAATTTCGGAAATTCTAACTTTGCGTAAGTTTCGTATTTGGGCCATAAATTTTTACTCTGATATCAGATTGAGGCGATTCTAGTTCCAGATGAAAGAATACTCAAATATCTACAACTTTTATGTTTACAAGATGTTCTAGTTCTAAAGTTTTCAAGGTCGAAATGAATGAAGAAGCTAATGTATATTGCATGTAATTTTAATTATTAGAAAACAAAGTAAAAAATAATATATATAAAAAGTTAAAAAAAAAAAAAAAAAAGTTGAAATGTCACAATCCATGACAAATTTTTTTCAAAATTATCAACAAAAAATCAAAAAAGGAAAAAAGGAAAAAATAAAAAATAAATTAATAAAAGTTTATTGTTTGTATTTGATTTGGAAAGTTGTAAGTGCTCACCTCTCATTTCTTTCATGTTTTCTTTCAAAGTTCTCTGGAGGAATTTGAGAGAGAGTGTCTTGTGTTTTTATTTCTTTTAAGCTTTCTTGTAATTTCTTTTTCTTTCAATAATAAAATTATGCATATTTTTCTTCAAATCATTAGTAGCTAATTTCATCATGTTGGGGTAAAGGGTGAAACTCTTAATATGAGAATATAGATTTATATTATTTATATTATAATATATAAATTGTAATATGAATATGTAATTTAAATCTGGATTAATTATTGACAAACTTTATTACCGCTTTTATGACTGGTTTTATTTATCTGACATAATTAAGTATCTAACTGGACTTGTTATAGATAAATGTTATCACCGCCTTTATGGCTTTATTACCGCTTTTATGACTGGTTTTATTTATCTGACATAATTAAGTATCTAACTGGACTTGTTATAGATAAATATTATCACCGCCTTTATGGCTGATTTTATAGTTTTGTCATAATTAATTCCTGAAGTAAATTAATTGGGTAATAATGACAATTTGTATATTATAAAAAGTAAGATTTCTCTATATTTGAAATATTTATAGTGGATCTTATAGCCTCAGTATTTTATTTTATTGTTGCAATCTAATTTATAATTTCCAATCACTTCAAACAAATAAAATTTTTATTTTTACTAAAATTGTATTTTATTTTACTAAATTTATTCCTTATGGATCGACCCCGGACTTATCAGGTTATTTTATTACTTCGACACTCTTATACTTGGGAGTGTGTAAATGCTTGACCTTTGGAATGAAGACTATCAATGTGTGATTAACATGAGTCAGGTCCATATTATTGTTAAGAGCTTCAAGGCACAAATCCACCACCTGATGCCCCACCGCCCACCAATGCTTTTGATAAAAACCTGATGGAATACCATCATGCCCTGGAGCTTTTGTGGGTTCATTTCTCTGATTATCCTTACAATCTCATCCTCAGCAAATGGTCTATCTAGGAAGGTATAATGCTCTTCTGAAATTCTGCATTCCACTCCTTCTAATGCCCTCTCTATGTCAATTGAATTAGGTTTACTGGATTTAAAAAGATTCTCAAAAAACTAATAGTTACTATTGTAATTTCCTCTACCCAGTGACCCTCAGATGTGTAAATCTCTTTTATTTCATTCCTCATTTTTTCTCTTAGATGCCTTAGCATGAAAGAAATCTGTATTTCTGTCTCATTCTCTCAACCATGCCACCCTGGAACCAATACACCTCCTCCTCATACAGGTGTTGGTTGATCTTGCTTTCCATCTCTAAAATATTTTTCTTGCCATCCGAGTATTGATTGCCTTCTATCTTAAGTTTTTGGAGTTCCAGCTTCAGGCTATATTGAGATTTATTTTTTTCCTTTCAAAATTCCTTGCTACTCTTGTGACTTTCTGATGCTCCTCCAAAATCCCTCCATCTTGCTGCAGCTTTGAATATGGCTGCAGGAATTACCCTTTCTCCAGCATTTTGTAATAATGTTTTTACAGCTTTCATAATCACTCCACAGATCTTCATAAAAGAATCTCCTTCTAACTCTCAGATTTCCAATAAGTCATGAACTTCATGTTTTTTCTTTCGTTTCCAAAACAATGGGGCAGTGATCTGAGTACCAACAATCAACATCTCTGACCTGCAAACTAAAATTTAACTTATCCCACTCCTAATTCACCACAAATCTATCTAGTCTTTTCTATACTAAGTCATTTTTATCTTAGGTAGATTATTTTAATATAAGTTACGGGATAATTAGTCTTGTTAACTCAAATTAAGTGGTGGGTTTAAGAGTTATCTTTATCAATTCTATTTAAACGTTCACAATTACAAAATAATCTGAGAGTTATCTTTAACTAGTTAGTGCAGATTAGAAGTCATGTACGTTGCATGACATGCATTAATTCCATGCAATGCCAAAGTCAAGTCTCCACAACAATCAAGGGTGGTTCTCATATAACCTTCGATTGACGTTTTTAAATTTAAGCTAAAATCTAATATCTTAAATTTTTTAAAAAAATTAATACACATAACGTCAAAAAAATATTTCTTTTTATCAATAAGAAACCACATATAGGATCTCATAAACTGAAGGCGGGCAATTCCTCATATTTACGGCAGCCATGCAATTCTATTTACGCCAGAATTCTTATAAATGCAATTTAGTAATTCAATTCCACTACGATTGGACCTCTTCGGTATTTGAATTCTATCAATTTATTGTTAATAGGTATATAAAAAAAATTAAATCTTTTTTTTAATTACCAAACTTTTCTATATAAATATCAACATTACAATTATAGGCCGAACGTATATATTCATATTTATTAATTAGATTCTATACATCATGGCAAAGCTTTCATGCAACCAAGTTTTCTTTATCCTCCTTGTTATCTCAGGTAATTATTACACACCATCAATTGTTATTTCCTCCACTTTGCTTTGCATAATGAAAGTTCGAAAGCCTACACATGATATAGAAATTGCTTTCATTTTGAATGGCAAGTAGAGGTTCCAATAATAATAATAATAATAAATCTCTGTATGCATGTATTTTTTTTAAAAACGATTTGTACAATATAATCAAGATTCTCTTGTTGTCTAAACTTTATACGGTATTTTTGTTTTCTAGAGATGACAAAATCCGAATCCTAATTCTGTTACATTCGTATCTCGATTGAATTTTATTTTTATAGATTTGGATTCACATATATATATGAACCGTATATTTTAGAATAAATAGTCCGAAAATAATCTAGAATTTTAAATGCTATGGTGGTAATTTGGGTAATCTTGATTTTCAATTAGCATTTTATACTTCTTTATCTTTTATATTTTTTTTAGTTACAAAAAAATCAGATTTGAATTCATGCGGATCCCATAATTATTCATATCATTAGTGTAATACTCTCTTCCAAAATCGACCTAAGAAATTTAAAAAGTTTTTATTGTTTTTTTTCTTAAAAAAAAAAAAAAACGTTTTAATGGGCTGATTTATATTTTATTGGTGTAACACATTTTTTTTTTTTTTATATATATATTTTTTTGTAGTGGCTGTGATGGCAATTGAGGTAGAGGCAAGAACATGCGGAGATTGGCAGTCTTCATATTTTGGATGCGAGGATTGTATGGGGAAATGCAAACGCATTCGTGGAGATCAAGCAAATGGAAATTGTTTTGTTGGCCGCAAATGTTATTGCTACTGGGAATGTTAGTTAATTTATCACCACCGTCTCTAATGTATTCTTAAGATTTGTTCTTAGTTATTACAATGAATATAATTTGAGAAATTAAGGAAATTATCATTTTTGAAGTAATTTAATTTAATTTTTTTTTTTTGAAAAACAATATTCGGCACTCAATTATTTTGTCAAATAAATAGACAAATTCATGACTTAAAAACTAAATGTTGGAGATTGGAGAAGCTAATTCTATGCACCCAATAGGAGGATCAAACACATATTCTGGTTTGTTCATCTCAATAACAAGACTAAAAAAAAAGATTAAATTTGCCATCCAACCCACAATTAAGATACTACTTTGATGCTGTAGTAGTGTAGCAGCAAATCATCCTGAACATATTCTAAGGGGTGATTCTACTGAGTGGATCTCTGATAATGGGAAATTCATGAGGAGAAGCATATAGCAGAAGTGATGCTCAGCAAAGCAAATAAACATTGCATAAAATTCTCAGAAGACTATTAAAAACTTCTGTTTCTAATTCTAATATAAAATGAAGATTAGAGATAAATCTTTGCAATTGCAGTTCGCCTCCAAAATCAGAACTAACAATAACAAGGATGAAATACATCCACAAATAAGTGTAGAGTCCAGCTTGCATGATGGAAACTACTGTGCATGTCCCATGCAGGAAGCTACTATGAAGCTTCCACTTTCCCACCCTGTTCAGCCAACAGCCATACACCATTAAGAAAATGCCATGGAACATTGAGGTGGTGATTGCCAAGAATCAAGGGGGGTTGAAATTTGAAGAGTGAAGACAATATACTTTTGGTGGGTTTACTGTAGCTTTGTTGACATTTTGGGCAGGAAATGTACTATAAATTCATAGCTCGTTTTTGAGCTTAATGTACCCCAAAATGTGAGTAAGCTCCATGTGTAGAGAGCTTAGAGAGTGTTAGTGAGGTTTTTGTAAAGTTTCAAGTTTGTAAGCTTTGTAAAGCTATTCTTGTAGTAATAGAAATTCAATTCGGTTTTTCCTCAAACACATTCTAAAGTGATCAGAGAATCGCAACAAGTGGTATCAGAGCTTTGGTTCTTATTTGGGGTCAAAAAATCGAAGAACGGAGCTCGGTTCGGAAAATTCGGGTTCCGGAAAAGTTGTCGAAAATCAACTTTGAGCATACCATCAGCTAGTTCACGTCGAGACGAGCTCAGTGGTATTTTCCGGCGATCAAACGGACATCGAACGGCGGCACACGCGCCTTCACGCGCAAACGCGTGGGAACCAGTTGAAGACACGCGCCACACGTGCGGCTGAAGGTTGAAGACGCTGACGTGTCCGCCACGTCAGCACACATCAGCGCACAGTCAGCGCCACGCCATCCGTCAAGTCAGCGCCACGTCAGTTAGGAGTCTACCACGTCAGCGCCACGTGTCAGCCACGTAAGCGATATGTCATCCGCCACGTCAGCAAGGAGTCAGCCACGTCAGCGCCACGTGTCCGCCACGTTAGCGCCACGTCAGCTACCGGTCCCACCTCTGCCACGTCAGCATCACCCGATAAATTTCATTTAGCCCTGAAGTTTCGGAAATTCACATTTTTGCCCAGAAAGTTTTAGAAATTACAAATCGGCCCCTGAGTCGGAATTAGACCAACGAAGTGTCTATTCCACCATTTTCGACCGTTCCGGACGTAACGATGACCTCTGATTTGTGAAAATTAGCCCCGAGTTTACCCTATTTTCATTTTAAACTTAAAAACTTAAAATAGAAATTGAAGATTCCTTTTTTGGTGCAATGATCAAGCTGACAGCGACCAATTACTCCCTCTGGAGGCCTCAGATGATAGATTATTTACACTGCAAAGATCTATTGGATATCATCGAGATGAAGGGAGTGAAACCACAGTCTGTTAATGAGTATGACTGAAATAAACTCAACAACAGAACTTTGGGTCAGATTAGGCAGTGGATCAGTCACAATGTCTTCCACCACGTAGCACATGAACTTACGGGACGTGGATAACGCTGGAAGACATGTTCCAGGCCAAAACAACTCGGAATAAAGCCTTAATCATGAGGCGTTTGGTGAACCTGAAGCTACAGAGTCGAACTTCCGTTGCAGAACACACAAACGAGTTCCAAAGCTTGGTGAACCAGTTATCTGCAGTAGACATGCAACTGACAGGTGAAGTTCAAGCCCTATTGCTACTTAGTTCTCTTCCTGATAGCTGGGAGACATTGGTGGTTACTCTAAGCAATTTCGCTCCATGAGGTAAAGTTACCATGCCTATGGTAAAAGATGCCTTGACGAATGCTGAGTCCAGGAGAAAAGATGTTGGCTCAGAACAGACAGAAGCCTTCGTCACAGAGACTCGAGGAAGACATCAAGGAAGAGAAGAATAAAGAGGCAGAAGCACAACCAGGGGCAGATCCTCATATGGAAGGAAGCATACCTATAAGTGCTATCATTGTGGTATTGTAGGCCACTTAAAGAAGAATTACCGAAAACTGTAACGAGAACAGAGACAAGGCAATCACCAGCCGAAGAATGACGAATGAGAGACACTAGTCGTTGTCCAAGCAGATGTAGCAATATGCTCTATGTAGGAAGAGACATGCCTTCACAACGCAACTCAAAATGTTGAGTGGGTGTTAGATACTGCAGCATCCTACCACGTCACTCATCACAGAGATTTCTTCATAACCTACAAAGCATGAGACTTTGGATCAGTGAAGATGGGAAATATCAGTTCCTCTAGGATAATAGGAATGAGTGATATTCAGTTGCGGACAAATGTCAGGTGTACATTGACCTTGAATGATGTTCTGCATGTTCCAAAACTTCGGCTGAATGTACTCTCGGGGATAGCTCTTGACAAATAGGGCTATGACAATCACTTCAGAAATGGCACATGGAGAATGATGAAAGGTGTCATGGTTGTCGCCTGAGGACATGCTTGCGGCGCACTATACAAGACTCATGTGAAGATTTGTGCAGACATCCTTAATGTAGCTGAAAAAGAGGCTTCTCAAAAGCTGTGGAACCAGAGACTCGGACACATGAGCGAGAGATGGTCATCTACCCTGACCAAGAATCAGCTTATCAAGGATGATGCACGAGGTCCTTGCAACCACTACTTGATTGGTAAACAACGCAGAGTCTCATTTGATTTCTCTTCAGAGAAAATATCAGAGTTGCTCAGTCTGGTGCACTCTGATGTTTGTGGTCATTTGGAGGTTGATTCATTGGGTGGTAACAAGTATTTTCTGACTTTCATTGATGACGCTTCTCAAAAAATCTGGGTGTATTTCCTCAAGATGAATGATCAGGTCATAAATCAGTTCAAGCTGTTCCACGCCATGGTAGAGCATGAAACAGGGAAGAAGCTGAAGTGCCTTCGCACAGACGATGGAGGCGAGTACAGTTCTAGGGAGTTCGAAGCCTACTATAGGAGACACGACATTCGACATGAGAGAACTGTTCCACACACACCACAACATAATGATGTTGTTGCGAGAATGAACCGCACCATTATGGAGAAAGTCAGAGGAATGATCAGTATGCCTAAGATGCCAAAGCCATTATGGGGAGAAACCGTTTGATGAGATCCAGAAAGAGTTCTGTTTGTTGGGCCAAGTTAACGTGAAGTTGTGGCTGACTGCATGGCTTGATCATATTGGTATATTTGGGCCTTTTTGGTGGATTTGGAAGATTCCTTGGGTTCAAGAGTTTGGTAAATGCATGAGACTTTATGAGAGGGCTTTATTATGCCTAAGACAAGATTGGACGTGCATGGGCTGCCTTGATTGATTTTAGGCTTAATTTTCGAATGATACATTAGCATTGGTGAGATTTGCGTAGTCTTCGTATTTTGGATGTAACTTTCTCGTCCGATGTCTGATTTTGCTGATTCAAGTTTCATTGGAAAGGGAACTCGTAGATCTACAACTTTGTAACTTACATAAAAGTCCAGTTCGAACGTCTTCTTGGTCAAAACGAGGATGCAAGCTGTCCCTACAGTTTTTATATTTTATATTTTTTAAGGTTATGTGTTGTTTAAGTGCTGGGCTGAACTTTAATTATATTACAAAGCCCATGCACGAAATTTTAAAGTATTTTATGTGTTATTGGGTTTATTTTACTTGGGTTTTATTATATTTGGGTAGAATTAGGGTTAACCACCTATTTAAAGGGGCATTATTCATTGTAATTGATTTTTAACCAATAATATATCTTTTACAAAATAAAGTGACTTGTGTCATCTTGAGGGAGTGGATTCTTCATTGGTTCTACGGAACAAAAGCTTATCAACGTGTGGCAAGCGTTCTGGCGCTGTATCGCTGTTCAAGATTCTCCAAAGAAATAAAGAAAGGTTTTTAAGGGCAATGTTCCTTAAGGGTTAGACTTGATCTTGCAAGGATTTTGTTCTTACAAAATCAAGATTTGCGGTTCTTGGGGCTTAGAACTCGTGGAGGGGTTTGCTTGGCTTTATTCCAAGCAGGTTTCTATCACCGTTCGTACCGCCTGCTATTTGATCAAAAGATCACCATCTCTACCGTTGAACTTGGAGATTCCGGAGAAATTATGGTCTGGTAAGAATCCATCCTACACTCACCCTAGAGTATTCTGTTGTTTAGCTGTTGCACATGTATCCAAGGAGCTCGGGAAGAAGCTCGATGCAAGGAAAACTCCATATATATTCATAGGCCATGGAGATGAAGAATTTGGATACAGACTATGAGATCCAAAGAAAAAGATGGTTATCAGAAGCCAGGAAGTAGAGTTTCTTGAAGACCGGACAATTGAAGACATTGAAATGCCCATGATGTCTTCCAATTCCAGTGCCGACAGAAATTCAGACCTAACACCAGCACAATTGGCCACAGATAGGGTGCACGAGGAAATTCCAAAAGTAGAACCAGAGGAGGCAAATGAGGATGTTGAGCAGGGAGAGACACAACCTGTTCCATCGGAGATTACAGAAGAGAGTGTTGAGCAGGGGGAGCCGTAACCCACTCCACTAGAAGCTACAAGATCATTCACAAAGATGGATGATGATAGACCTCCTGAAACCAATGGACCTCAGACAAGAAGATCTGAACGAGGCAGAATTCTATCAACCAGATATCCGGGATCCGAATATACTCTGCTTACTGATGAGGGGGAGCCAGAGAGTTTCCCACAAGGCAAGAAGGCACTGAAGAACAAATTGGTGAAGAAACATGGCAGCAGAATTGTGCAGAGACACAACAGAAGATTACTGTGCAGAGACACAATGGATTATACTATGCAGAGACATAAAAGAAGAATATTGTACAGAGATGCAGTGAAGTGAGCTGTGTAGAGACATAAACGACATGTCAACAAATGAACAGTGATCGAGACAAGCTAGAGCTGTGCAGAGACATAGCCAGGATAACTGTCAGATGAAGATCGTTTCAGATGCAGCTGGAGGGGGAGAATTGTAGAGTCCAACTTGCATGATGGAAACTACTGTGCATGTCCCATGCATGAAGCTACTATGAAGCTTCCACTTGCCCACCATGTTCAGCCAACTGCCATACACCATGAAGAAAATGCCATGGAACATTGAGGTGGTGATTGCCAAAAATCAAGGGGGTTGAAATTTGAAGAGTGAGACAATATACTTTTGGTGGGTTTACTGCAGCTTTGTTGACATTTTGGGCAGGAAATGTACTATAAATTCATAGCTCGGTTTTGAGCTTAATGTACCCCAAAATGTGAGTAAGCTCCATATGTAGAGAGCTTAGAGAGTGTTAGTGAGGTTTTTGTAAAGTTTCAAGTTTGTAAACTTTGTAAATCTATTCTTGTAGTAATAGAAATTCAATTCGGTTTTTCCTCAAACACACTCTAAAGTGATCAGAGAATCGCAACAATAAGCTGACCATGTCCACAAAATTTTGCAACAAATAACAAAGCAGTAAAAACAAAGCGAAATAGATAACCTAGTAACTACCCTTGAGATCATTGACGACATCATAAGGAATGGGAGTAACAGTTCCCAATGTTGCACCTTCCACCATGAAACCTGATTTAGGACCCTTTGGCTGCCTCTTTGTACTGATGACTTCACCTCTTGACATAACTTCAGCCTTGAGCAGGTCATTGTTCTTCTTCCTCAACTTGAACTCCTCGGCACACCTTGAAGGCTGCACATGCTCTACTCGGACATGAATCTTCTTCTTGATAATCCTGTTACCAACCTGGAGACATGCATAGTCAATGAAGTTCAGTAGCCATCACAAAAATATATGTACCATGCAAACAATTAGACTAATAATCAATTCATGCGAGTTAAAGGTAGGCAGTACAATGATGAAATTTGGATCAGTGAGTAACTATCAAGCAAGTGAAGGTAATTTGGCATGTAGATTTAGGCTAAAACAAAATCCAAAAAAATGTCACACAAATACAACATTGTCCATTCAAATGGTAGAAATCAATTCACTCATGGAACATTTCGTCAACATGCCAGCCATCAGCATAACCAGAAGAAGAATTAATTTTAGTATAACATAAGAGAAACAATGAAATTTTTGCTAGGAAACAAGAGTTCACACAATCATCAACCAATTCAACACCGGATATGCCATCATTTACTCCAAAGGTAGGAAATACATATCCGTGGCCAAATATCATGTTCTTTTGAAACAAATATTTCCAAACAATCAAACACCTCAAACCCAAATATCATGAATGTTTTTTTATCATAATCTAGGAAGCACGGAAACGTGACAACCCCTCCCATTTTGAGTTTCTGAAACGGAAACGGAACGACACTTAAAGGAAACGTTTCATAAACGTTTCGGATCAATTAAAAATAAAAAATAATAATTAAAGATTTTGGAAACGTTTTAAAAACGTTATTTTACTATTTAGGAAACGCATCATCATAAAATTTGTGAGTATATAGGGTTTATATTTTCCAAATTAGTATAGCTTATAAATTCAAAATTGAGAATTGAGAACAAAAGTACAAACCGTTGGCTCTTACTCAACGCAACGGCTCTTAAAAGGCAGCAACTCGGTTTCGCTGATCAATGTTCGACACAACAAAATTACAAATTTGACATTGAAGACTTTGTTTCTTCTTAGAAGGCAGCTTGACGTTGACGATTTTGTTACAAGTTTGATCAATTGATGCTTGTGTTTCTTCTTGACTGCTTGACGTGACGATTTTGTTGTGATGAATGAATATGCATTTCTTAGTCTAGGTGTTGTTAATGGGTAATATCTGTTTTCTATTATAAAATATCATGAATAAAGAATACCGATGGTTATCAGTAACACTTGGCTTTTCATGGATAAAGAATATATTCTACCAGGTCCGGACCCGGGTCTATCCGGTCCGGATCCGGATACCTGGTTCAATATTTTTTTTTAAAATTTTAATTGTATTATTTTATATTTATATTTGGATTTTGTCAATTTAATTAATTTTATTTCAATTTTTTATATTTTTATTATATTCTATTATTTTGTATTTTTCATTATATTTTAATTTTTTTTCCGGACCCGGGTCTATCCGGGCCGGACCCGTGCGAACCCGGGTCCGGAACCGGATACACCCGGGTCCGAATTTTAAAGACACAGGTCTGATTTTTTTAATCCCGCACCCGGATCGTCCGGGTCCATGCGGATCCGGGTTTAGTTGCAACAAGCTTACTAATTCCAGTTAAGCGTGACCCATTAACAGTGGGAAAGCTTCGTAATCAATGTCGATGAACAAGAAGTGATCTTGACTTTGGCCAAAAAATCACAACTTGGGCAAGAGATACGATATGGAACAAAGCCTTTAGGATTCAAACACATCTGCGATGGACAAAGGTCTTGACTTTGGCCAACAAACCAATGCCAATCTTGGATCTTGAGAATGAATCACTCAATGGAAGGAAAACACTTAATATTTGTTAAGGGTATTATCTTTGATTAGGTCTCATCATACACCTTTAAGCATGCATTCTAAAAGCATAATAAGGCGCGATAAATAAATTAATAATGATATGCGGATAGATATATAACAAATTATTTCTAGAACTAATCTCTATCTTTCCTCTCTCCCGCTAGCACTATTTTTACTTCTACCCAATTACATAATACTTCTAAAGAAACCTCATTTATATTGAGGGGAATTGGTGAGAAGAGAAATACAATGAGATAATGATATAATAGGCTGGACACGCAGGTCCAATTTAATAAATTCTAAATTATTACAACAATTTCCAAAATTGCCCTCACCCTTCTAATATCCATCCGATATACATTATTCATTCATACATCCAAGTATTCACACAAAGCATGTTATTCAATCAATCTAGTCCAATTAATTAATCTTTAATTAATGAACATCTAATGTTCAAACAACGATTTGATTTGCGCGAGTCAAACTCGTTTAAGAATAAATACTCAGAGTACGTATTCTTGAATTATATCGAACTACAATTTTAAATCCAATTTAAATTATATTCAATACAAATTCATATTTAATTCCAAATTAAATAATCACACTTATTTATATGCCTTAAAGACTTGGATTCCAAATCTAATCTTAATGGGTCTCAAAAGCCCAATTAGTATCCAATACTATTTAATTAAAGTCCAATGGGCTTTCAATTAATTCTTTTGGCGTGAGCTTTGGCCAAAATGGATCTAACCCATAATGTTTAGGCCCGGTAGGAATCACCCTATGCCATAAAATCAATTTTGGCCCATTAGGCCCAATTAAATTATTAAAGGCCCAATAGTCATATTTTGGACTTTATGGAAATGGTTTAGACCCAAATATAATTCAAGACTAAAATTTGGCCCAACCAAGCCCATTAGCCCAATTACAACAATTAAATTAATACAACATTCCAAATTACATATTAATTCAATTAAAGTGCAATCACCATAATTAATTAATTAACCTAATGTTTCCAAAATATCAATTTAATCTAATTAATCATGCCTAATTCCCACATTCATGTCCAACACAAAATTGGGGCAAAATCAATTCTACAACATGCTTCACATCTCACGGCAATGGCAACAAAAAATCATTCAATTTGATTTCAATCCAATTAAATCAACATTCAATATTTATATCATGCCATTTAACACATCCAATTGTCAATTTTCAAAAAATTACCATGAGCAATTCCTAGGGTGTATTCGGCCAAGGTATAGATTTTAGGGAAAATTAATCTAATCCATTTTTCACAAAATCAATTATGCATAACTCCAAGTAATCATCATCCACCATGTCTAAACAACCAATTTAGGCATTTACAAGCTCCAAGCAAAAATCCCTAAATAAAGTCTATAAACCCTAGAAATTAAATCACGCTTAGATCTGGCTCTGATACCATTGTAAGTATCCTAGACATGTCACGAGATCTCTAAGCATGATTATTGTGTGTGAATAAAATCAAAAATAAGTTGCGGATGACTTACATTGATCGGTTGAGTTCAAAATTTTATGGATGTTGAAGCTTCCAAGCTCATGGGTGAGTATCCTATCACCATCATTTGACTCTGTAACACCCCAAATAAATTTAAGGATTAAAATTATTAAGTTTGTGGAAGTTGGAATTAAAATGCGGTTCAGATCAAGTTTAAGGTGGCAAACGAATTTTGACATATAAGTATATATTTTGTAAGCACACACGCACACCCTAATTTCGCTCAGCAGCCACCTCTTCCTTTAATAATAATAAAAAAAATAGAAGATAGAAAGATAAGAAAGAAAGAAAGATAAGAAAGAAAGAAAGATAAGAATAGTCAGAGAGACGTGAGGGAGAGAGAAAGAAAGAGAAAGAAAAGGAAAAGAGAGAAAAGAGAAGTTTCAGTCCGATCCGTAGTTCAAACCCGACCGAGTCCTTAAGGAAAAGTGTAGATCTCGTTGAGAGGATCATTTTGGTGGTGGTTTCATCTTGGGAAACTTCCAATTTTTGAAGAGATCTCGGTAAGAAACTTTTTATGGTTTTTCTCGATTTCCCGTTGATCCGGAACTCCGATCGACGAACCGTCAGCGGCATTAGATCCGGGAGAGGGAGAGGAATGCACGGCCATCGGATTTTTCCCCATCCGACCGGCGCGTGGCACTCACACGCGCCTTATATGGCGGCACGTGAGGCCCACGCGCGGCTTGGGTGAACGGCGCGTGGACACCACGCGCCGGACAGTGTCTCCGTGCCGATTTCCCGAGTCTCCTCCGTGAATTTCAGACCATTCCGAGTAGTAACGGACCTCCGAATCTTAATTTTCGTTAAGTTTACGAGAGTGACCGAATCACGTTTTTTTCATGTTCTATCACATTTTCTAGATTAAGATTATGTTCCTTATAGTAAATTCTTTTATCTCTTTAGGTGATCGTGATACCATAAGCAGGGACGGTCCTGCTGCATAGTTCCTTTCTCAGTAGTCAGCTCACCAGGTGCGTGGATAAGCCTGTAACATTGATGCTTTCAAAAGTATATAGTATGTATGTTTTCTTAAATGAATTTTAAGGTAATGCATTAAATGAGTTTGATTTTAGAAAGTTTATATTTTTACTATAAGGTATGGATCGAATATTGATTATGTTGAAATCATGTGTTTGTGATATATGAGAAACTTGCATGATTTGAGATATATGAGCATGGATTTTGGAAATGATTTTTATGTTAGGATGCACCCCGTGTACTTATAGGTGCCAGATTATTGCCATGAGATAAGGTCTCATGTTGCCAGTTATTACCGTGAGATAAGGTCTTACATTGCCAGTTTGCTCCGGATGCCAGTTTTGCCGTGGGGAAGCCCCATGTTGCCAGCTTTGCCGTATTTGACATGAGGTTGTGCATATTGATGAATAAACAGATTTATCATTACAGAGTATTTTTGAGCAGTATGAGTTTTATGAGAAATGAGATTTGATTTGAGTTTTATGAGAAATGAGATTTACAATTTCAAGTAAATGTTTGAGATATCGATTTACAGCTTATGTATTTATTTATATATGAAAGACTTGTTCGATCCACTTTGTTACTTGATTATCCACGGCACTAAACTGTGATCCATTGCACTAAGCGTGAGCTTACCCTTTCCTTAACATTTCAGGTTCAGCAGTTTAGTAGATTATCCTTTCCATCTGCTATTTCGTCATCATTTCCTGCCAGTAGAGAAAGGTTGTGCTAACAGTAGAGTGTCTTTATTATGTTTTGAGACTGTATTTCTAGATATGTATTTCTTGGAGAATTTGTTATGTGGTTATAGACATTGAGCCTTTAATTGATTCTGAGGTTATTATGTTTCCTTTATGGATATTATGTTGAGTTGGATCATGATCATGGAGATCCTAGTTTTATGATGATATTTTATTTTCAGTTTAGATTTTTCCTTGTATTTGGAGGATTAGTCCATATTACAGGGGAAACTCTGCCAGTTTCTAGTCTCCGTCTCACCCCTACTCTACCTAAGGGGACGGGTGTGACATTTAATGGTATCAGAGCCCAGGGTTCATAGATTCTGTAGACACTTCAATTTCTTACTTAGTTATTCTATCTTCTAGCGGTTGACATCTTTCATGTGTTTTCAGATGCCTCCGCGTCTCAGAGTTCGAGGTGCAGGTCGAGTTCGTACTCGTATGATAGCAAATGTTGGCCAACCTTCTAGGGCACCTCCAGTTGATGAGGAGGTTAATTCTTATGATGGGGAAACCTTTGAAGGGAACCCTAATCCTGTTGTAGAAGATTCCATAGCCTCGGTTTTCAGAGATAGTACTCCAGTTCATCATATTCCTAGCAGTAATGTTCCTCCAGCCCCTGCAGCACCTCAGGGAAATATTCCAGCACCTCCTCCACCTCCTCCAGTAAATCAGGGTTATCCTATACCTCCTCCGGGTTTCTACCCTCCACCTTATTATGCTCCTCCACCAGCAGATGTTCCTCCTGGTGCTTACCCTTATCCGTATTATTACCCTCCAGCATGGGGTCATGGTCCATCTTAGGTAGCTCCTATAGTTAATGAAGACAATATTGCTAAAGAAATGAAAGAAAGAGGATCTGTTGAGTTTGATGGGAAGAAGGATCCCATTGTAGTTGGAAATTTCTTGGACAGGATTGAGAAGGCTTTTGAATTGATGAGATTAACTGATGAACAGAAATGCCACCATGTGTATCAACTTTTGACTGAGCAAGCTGATAAATGGTGGAAGAGTGTAAGAGGTAAATTCTCAGAGACTAATGTGTTAACTTGGGAGAAGTTCAAGAGGGAATTCATGAGTAATTATATGAATTCTGCTTTTATGGATGAAAAGAGAAGGGAATTTTATAGGTTGACTCAGGGTAGCCGCACAGTAGATCAGTATGACACCGCATTCCATGAGTTATTGCAGTTTGTTCCACATTTGAGAGACCATGAACAGGGCAAGATGAATCATTTTCTTAACGGTCTGAATGCAGAATTGAGATCCAGGATCCGATTATTTCCTATGAACAGTTGACAGAGATGACAGATTTTGCTAGAAAAGCAGAGTTTGCAGAAAGAGAATGGCAAATTGGGCTAGATTTTCAGATAAGGAAGAGAAACAGGAACATCGATCTTTTGGAGAAGGAAATCAGAGTAAGAAATGGGGTGACTCAAGACCCAGTGGTAGTTATCAGATGAGTTCTGGACAACCGCAGAAACAAAGTCGACCTACAGTTAGTCAGAGTTCAGTGAGAGCTCCACCTAGTGGGATTCCTAGTGGTCAGCAAGGCCAAGCTCAAGAAAGAAGATTTCCACCATGTACTATTTGTGGGAAGAATCATCCTGGAGAGTGCAGATTGGGTACCAAAGGTTGCTTTTTGTGCGGAGAAGTGGGTCACTTGAAGAGAGATTGTCATAATGTTAATGATAGCAGTAGACAGACTCAGAGAACAACTGTTCCTCCAGCTCAGAATTTCAGAGGTAATTTTAGTCAGAGTGGGGTTCGTGGTCAGACTTCTGGAGCTCACACAGGTTCAGGTGCTCAGAGTAGAGTTGCTCCAAGTGGTCAGACTAGCAGACCTAGAGCCCAAGGCAGAGTATTTGCTATGACGCAGCAGGAAGCTTTAGCAGCACCAGAGGTTATCACAGGTATGGTGTCTATTTTTGGTCGAAATGCCCGAATACTTATTGATCCCGGTGCTACACATTCCTTTGTTTCAAAATCTTTTGCATTGCATGCCGATAGAGAATGAAGTGAGCTAGATTGTGAGTTAGTTGTTGCTACCCCTGTCGGATATTCCTTTATTGCTAAGCAAGTTTACAGAGGATGTGTAATTCGTGTTGGTAAGCATGATTTGTTAGCAGATTTGATTTGTGTGGAGATACATGATTTTGATGTCATTGTGGGTATGGATTGGTTATCTTTTCATCGAGCAACAGTAAATTGTCATGAGAAAGTTGTGGATTTTGAGGGTCTGGATGAGCAAAAATTTTCCTTTAGAGGGGAGAGAAGATTTGTTCCTTCCTATGTGATATCTGCAATACGAGCTAGCAAGTTGTTGCGGAAAGGTTGTGATGCCTATTTAGCTCATATAGTAGATACCAGAATAGGTACATCAAAATTACATGAGATTTCGATTGTGAGAGAATTTGCAGATGTATTTCCAGATGAACTACCTGGTTTACCACCGAATAGAGAAGTTGATTTCAGCATCGATGTAATTCCTGGTACAGCCCTTATATCCCTTGCTCCTTACAGGATGGCTCCTGTAGAATTGAAGGTGTTGAAGATACAATTGCAAGAACTGTTAGATAAAAGCTTTATAAAGCCTAGTTTTTCACCATGGGGTGCACCAGTGTTATTCGTGAAGAAGAAAGATGGTTCAATGAGATTGTGTATCGATTATCGGCAATTGAATAAGGTAACCATTCGTAACAAATATCCTTTGCCTCGGATTGATGATCTTTTCGATCAATTACAGGGAGCCAAGGTATTCTCCAAGATAGACTTGAGATCCGGGTACCATCAGCTAAAGGTGAAGGAAACAGATATACTTAAGACGGCTTTTAGAACTCGTGATGGACATTATGAGTTTTTAGTAATGCCATTCGGGTTAACTAATGCACCAGCTGTTTTTATGGACTTGATGAATCAGGTGTTCAAACATTATTTGGATAATTTTGTCATTGTGTTTATTGACGATATTTTAGTGTATTCTAGTAGCGAAAATGAGCATAAAGAACATCTAAGGATCGTTTTACAGACTTTGAGGGAGAAGGAGTTGTATGCCAAGTTTAGTAAGTGTGAGTTTTGGCTTGACATAATTGCATTCTTAGGCCATGTCATTTCTGCAGATGGCATTTTAGTAGATCCCAATAAGATAGAAGCAGTGGTTAATTGGGAATCGCCTACCAATGCGACTGAGATACAGAGTTTCTTGGGTTTAGCAGGCTACTACCGACGTTTTGTTCAGGGATTTTCTATCATTGCAGCACCATTGACAAAACTTTTGAAGAAGAATGCAAAATTTGAGTGGACTGAGGAGTGTCAGCAAAGTTTTGATAAGCTTAAGGAGTGTTTGACAACCGCTCCAGTGCTTACACTTCCATCAAGCAGTGGTGAATTTGTGGTGTATAGTGATGCCTCGAGGAAAGGTTTGGGTTGTGTGTTGATGCAGCATGGCAAGTGATATCTTATGCTTCTCGACAGCTTAGACCTCATGAATTGAATTATCCTACTCATGATTTGGAGTTAGCTGCAGTAGTGTTCGCACTGAAGATTTGGAGACATTATTTGTATGGAGAGAAATGTGAAATCTTCACGGATCATAAGAGTTTCAAGTATTTACTCACGCAGAAGGAGTTAAATATGAGACAGAGACGATGGATCGAGTTATTGAAAGATTATGATTGTACTATTGACTCTCATCCGGGGAAGGCTAATGTAGTAGCAGACGCCCTTAGCAGGAAGTCATCGAGTATTCTAGCTCATATGGAAGTTCTACGGTTGCCATTGCTAGAGGAACTCAGATCTTTGAGAGTTGACTTATCAGTTGGTAATTCAGGATCTCTTTTAGCAACTTTTAAAGTTCGGCCTATATTAGTGGAAAGAGTCAGGGAAGCTCAGACTCAGGATGCTCATTTTATGAAAATCATTGATGAAGTAAAAAGGAAAGAACGTTCAGATTTCTTGCTTAAAGATGACAATACATTGATGTATGAAGATAGATTATGTATACCTGAAGATGAGAGCTTGAAGAGAGAGATCATGGAAGAAGCCCATTGTTCTGCTTATTCTATGCATCCAGGCAGCACTAAGATGTATAGAACTCTCAAGGAGAATTATTGGTGGAAATGCATGAAGAAAGAGATAGCAGAGTTTGTATCAAAGTGTTTATCGTGTCAACAGATTAAAGCAGAACATCAGCATCCAGCAGGTACCTTGCAATCACTTCCTATTCCCGAGTGGAAGTGGGAACACATCACTATGGACTTCGTGTCAGGACTGCCTCGTACGAAGAAAGGACATGATTCAGTATGGGTGATTGTTGACAGATTGACTAAATCAACTCATTTTCTACCTGTCAGAGTAGATTATTCTTTGAATAAGTTAGCAGAGCTCTATTTTGATGAGATAGTGAGACTTCATGGAACTCCAGTGTCAATCGTATCAGACAGAGATCCAAGATTTACTTCCAGATTCTGGCTAAGTCTACAAGAGGCTTTGGGTACTAAAGTGAAGTTCAGTACTTCTTTTCATCCTCAGACAGATGGGCAGTCAGAGAGAACCATTCAGACTTTAGAAGATATGTTGAGAGCTTGTGTTATGGAATTTAAAGGTAGTTGGGATCAACATCTATCTTTGATGGAGTTTGCTTACAATAATAGTTACCATGCTAGTTTGGGCATGACACCTTATGAGGCATTATATGGAAGGAAATGTAGAACTCCTATATGTTGGGATGAAGCAGGTGAGAGGAAACTCTTAGGTCCTGATATTGTTCAGATTACTGTTGATAAGATAGAAGTGATCAGATCAAAGTTGAAGACAGCTCAAGATAGACAGAAGAGTTACGCAGATCTAAAAAAGAAGGACATCGAGCATCAGGTGTGAGATAAGGTATTTTTGAAGATTTCTCATTGGAAGAGTGTAGACAACAGAACCTGGGCGACGCTTTTCTAGGCTCGCGGCCTAGTTGGGAAGTATGAATAACATGGAGTCGCCACCCCCCCTGTGAACCGGGACAAAGATTTAAGGCCGCACTCACCCCTCGCAAGGAAGACCTCAAACCGTTGGGTTCGGAATGGTCCCTTACTTATGTCACTTGTGATGATATATTTGTGCAATGAACTAACCAAGTCTACTCAATAATCATGCTCAAGGGTACCTAGATCTAACATGCTTTCATCCAATAATTTTCACGCAATGTAACACAACAAGCATATTGAACCATTGAATCACATGTATAAATCATTACCCAAACGCATCATAAACTAAGAACATGCATAATGGACAACCTAAACATGCTTTAACAATGAACAACAACTAAATTAAACCATGCTTTAAATAATAAACATAAACCTAAAGACTATAACATGCTCAAATACAAATTTGGATGAGACGAGATACGTGTATCTTAAGTGGTACGTGGCATTGTATCCCGAGTGCAGACCATACTACTGTCCATTCGGAATCGGCTATGGAATTTACGTCCGGGTTTCCATCCGATATACCACAAAAGGGAACACATATCCCGCTCACCCAACAATCACATCATGCTTCAAACGACTCTCATGCCATTATATATCAAAATAAATAAAACAACAATAAAGAAGATAAGTAGAAAGGTGCCCTCAGGTCTAACCTCTTTTGTCGTCTAAGAAAGGGCGTTACACGTCCGTTGGAAGGGTGAATGATCCGCTACTCTTTTAGTTCACCAACTCCACGTCTTTCCTCGCTGTTTTGCTGCTCGGGCTGCTGTTTCAAGTCCGTTTCGCTGCTGCTTCGCTGCTACGTTTCAGGTCACTGTCTTGATGGTTTAGCGGACTGTTTTGGGTGATTTTGAAGGCTTAGGGAGGTGCGTTTGAGGGGATTTTTTAGGGAAACTTTATGGAGGTTTTTGGGATGGTGTTTAGGTGATTTTAGGACTGTTTTATGGGTTGAAGACGCAACAAAAACTGACCAGAACAGGGGACGAAACTGTGCAGTTCAAGGTGCAGTGAGGGGTGTTTCGGGACTGTTTTGGGCGCTGATTGGAGCTGTGAATGGGGGGTCTTTTGTGCGACTTTGGGGCTGTATTTGAGGCTTATGTTAAGGTGTTTTAGGGCTGTGAATGGTGGCTGGAACTTGGCAATGGAGGGCTGTGAAAGGGGTTTAGGCGTGAAGGGTTTTGGTGAAGGAAGAATGATGCGGCAATGGAGGGTGCTTAGTTTAATGATTCGGCAATGGAGGCTTCAAGGAGGTTTTTGGACGTGCAAGGAGGCTTGAAGAGTGTTTGGGACGTGCTTGGGAAATATGTGTGCTAGGTTTTGAATGGGGGGTGAAGGCCTCTTTTTATAGGCAAAGGGAGATGACTTTCCTATTTTAATAGGAGAGAATCTCCTAATTGTTTCTAATAAGGAATAGATCTCCTATTAGGATTTGGGATTGGATTTGATTTGGTAATGATTTTATTTGATTTCTTTTATTTAGGTAAGGATTTAACAAGATTTAAACATGTGATTAAATATCTATTTACCTAAATAAAGACTCTATGGGCGTGAATCACTCTCTTTTGGTCATGGATTTGGTTTGACTTGGGTTGACTTGGGTATTTGGGCTTGGTTTGGGTTAGGTATGTGGTCTATGGGAGTTTTGGGCCTAAGGTAAGCTTTGAAACGGAAGTCCAACAAGCAACCGAAGCGAAAACAACGATTAAATCCATCAAAAATTCTATTTTCCAACTTTACCCTTCCAACGTCCGTTTCCCGCGACTTTCATGACTAAAGAAGTAGTTGCCCTCCATACGAGACTCATCATTGGGCTAATGTGTAAAAATGCAATGCCTACAGTCGCCCCCACTTGATGGGACTTGTGCAGTGTGTGACAATGACAATCCTATCAAAGTACGTGCAATGCATTTTTACTTACCTAGCTCGCCAGCTGTCACCTGGTCTGCCTGCTGTGCTGAGTTGATAATGCTAAACCCCGTACCTAGGGCGTCGCGGTTGCATCTCCGTACCTAGAGTGCCGCAGTGATGATGTTGGTTGTCTGAGTGCTGACCCCATACTAGGGTGTCGCAGTGACGCCTCCGTACCTAGAGTGCCACAAATGTCTGATAGTCCACATGCCGTACCTGGCGTGCTAACCCCGTACCTAGGGTGTCGCGGTGTCGTCCCCGTACCTAGAGAGCCACAAATGTCTGAATAGTCCACATGTCGTACCTGGCGTGCTAACCCCGTACCTAGGGCGTCGCTGTGGTCTGAATGCTAACCCCGTACCAGGGTGTCGCAGTGACGTCTCCGTACCTAGAGAGCCACAAATGTCTGAATAGTCCACATGCCGTACCTGGCGTGCTAACCCCGTACCTAGGGCGTCGCTGTGGTCTGAATGCTAACCCCGTACCTAGGGTGTCGCAGTGACGTCTCCGTACCTAGAGAGCCATAAATGTCCGAGTGCTAACCCCGTACCTAGGGTGTCCGCAGTGACGCCTCCGTACCTAGAGTGCCACAAATGTCTGAGTGCTAACCCCATACCTAGGTGTCGCGGTGACGTCTCCGTACCTAGAGTGCCACAAATGTCTGAGTGCTAACCCCATACCTAGGGTGTCGCGGTGACGTCTCCGTACCTAGAGAGCCACAAATGTCTGAATAGTCACATGCCGTACCTGGCGTGCTAACCCCGTACCTAGGGCGTCGCTGTGGTCTGAATGCTAACCCCGTACCTAGGGTGTCGCGGTGACGTCTCCGTACCTAGAGACCCACAAATGTCTGAATCTGAATACTACCCGTACCTAGGGTGTCGCAGTCGTCTCCGTACCTAGAGAGCCACAAATGTCTGAATGCTAACCCCGTACCTAGGGTGTCGCGGTGACGTCTCTGTACCTAGAGAGCCACAAATGTATGAATGCTAACCCCGTACCTAGGGTGTCGCGTGCGTCTCCGTACTTAGAGAGCCACAAATGTCTGAATACTAACCCCGTACCTAGGGGTCGCAGCTGTGATATCTCCATGCCCGGAGTGACGTACCTGGCTGAACTGATATCTCCATACCCGAAGTGCCGTACCTGCTGATCTGATATCTCCATACCCGGAGTGCCGTACCTGGCTGATCTGATACCTCAATGCCCGGAGTGCCGTACCTGGCTGAAACTGATTTGAACCAAGTGGGCCTCGCCCACAGAATGCCATACCCGGCAGTCCACTACTGATGCCGATTCTCTTTTTGCATATTGTAGTGCCTCTCTTTGAGATAATCTCGATAGCTAAACATATTTTTGTCCTCAACGGATGCTTCGCGTCAAAGCCGAAGAATCTTCGAAGTATTCGGCATACTCAAACCCAATCCCCTGAATGGGTGATCTGAACCAGACTCCTAGTGTGTGTGTGTGCTAAGGCTCATTCGCAGCTTATTCCTTAAGTTAGCCAACTCGATGATTTCGCTTCGGAGAATCGGATCAGTGGGTCTAACCAACCTGGATGTCTGGGTCACATTCTGTGATTATGTAGCATACTTAACATGATATGGTCTTCTTTTATTGCATCGTCTCTTTCTTTTCATTATTTTCCGTCATTTTTTTTTCTTTCTCTTTTTATTTTTCTTTTTCTGACTCACCTACCCTTTAAGGTAGCATTTCTCCTCATGGTGGTCCTAATACTCGCCCATGGTAGCTTCACGCTTATCGGTTATAGGCGGTCTATTTCTTTTCTTTTCATTGCAGAGACTTTTCTTTCTTTATTTTCCACCATATCATGTATCGTAGCATAGGCAAATCAGTGTGGACATCCAGCAAACGGTCATTCACCGATCCACCATCTCTTCAACTAGTCATCTCATCAACCGCTCAGGCTTCTACTGTTGAGATACCTTTATCAAGTGCTTCATGAGTCCAGCCGAGATCAATCCATTCAAATACCGATAAGAGCGCGTCTCGCGCTTCTCGCTTCTAAGGCTTCTCCCTACAGCACATAATGTCATCACCGGACATATGTTTAACCATCAAAGACTTTTCTCTCACTTTTTTTTTTTTTTTTTACTCACTCAATCAAAGGAATTCTTCCTCTTTACTGCTG